>OX246738.1:74676336-74807175 GCA_945910005.1 Isoperla grammatica
TTCTAGCGCTACTAAATACCCTGGCGGAGATGCGGGGAACCTCGAAGCGAGGTTCCGAGGATGTCGTTCGGGGAATAAATCGTTTGATTTTTGATTTACGGAATTCCAACTATCTAAATGAAAAAGTTATGATATTTAAGTTTTATATATATATATATATATATATATATATATAGTAAAAATAATAATAATAATGATGATAGTTAATTTAATAGTAATAATAATTTGTCGGTATCGGGATTGCAATCGCTATGCGGAAATCGTGAAAAAGTTAACTTTCACAATAAAATTGTAATATCGTAATTACTTAGCATCAGAAAATGTACGAATCCGATCCCGATCCCGATAATGACCACAATGCCGACAATTGTGGTTGGAGCTTAAGGATTAATAATTTGCTTTACGTTATTAAAATGGTTCCACAATAACCTTGTGAATGCTGACGTCATAGATGAGCGAGTCAGAGCCAATCAGCGGGTGGCTGTTCAAATACTGACATTTGGTTGGCCATGTCTCCATTGCTTCCAAGCTCGCTGTGGTCAAACCTCTCCAGGCTTCAGACGTTGTGTGTTCACATTGCAGCGAGGACCCGCACAACGCGTGTTTTCTAACGATTAAAATTGTTCTAGATCGCTTCAAATTGTAGCACTAGGACATAGAAATGATGTAGTATCCTAGAAAATAAAACAGAGCACTAAATTCTTCCAATATCCATTGGATATTATTAATTTTTAATTACAAAATTCACCATTTTAAAGTGATTTACAAAGACATCACTACAAACAATGAATTGATCTTTTAAAAAACAAACGTCATTAGAATATAAAAGAACATTTTATAAATAAACATGCTCATATACATATAAGGCACAATTTTTCAATCGGTCATTAACTTCGCCGTTAGCTAACGGTCCGTTTTCATAGGGTTTATTGGGTTACAGATTACGAACCGTCAACTAACGGCTCCGTTAAGGACCTGTTAACCGACTGAAAAACCGGGCCTTAGAGTAATTGAGATGAGCCTAAGCTTGTTTTAAGAGTTTTATACAATGTTCCATTTTTTTTTTAACTGAAACAAATACCAAAACATAGAGTACAACATTCTCTAATGTACGACATAATGTTTACTGCCTTGTGGCTATTTTAAAGCAATGTAGGGTAAAAGAACGCGATAGACATGATTCTTTGCGCAGGGTGTCGACGCACGGCCTTGACACCACTGAAACAAACCCGTACATGTCTCGAGACCCACGTCTCTGAAGTGAGCTCATACAGGGACACTTTACTTTTCTCTGCGTATGCATAATTTGTTTCGTGATACTAGAAAACATAACCCCCACTTGAAAACAGAGAAAAGCTCTTCAGATTTATCATTTATTTACTGAAATGTTACCGAGTGAAAAGCTTCTGTTCAGTTATTTAGGAAGCCTTTTTGTGACCAATTTTAGGTTCAGAACCTTGAAATAAAACAGGAGATGGATGTTCTGGAAACTGGCATCGTTTCCAGCCTGTCCTATTGATACATCAGTACTAGTTAAGATTCAAATCGGGTTCTAACTCGCTAAATTCGTGGCTTAAATTCTTCATGGTTATGACGGCTCCACAGTCACCGTTTACATGTATAACACCAGTACCATATAGACTAGAGGAATTAAAAAATCGAACTCAGAACCTTCTGCATTGAAGCAGGAATAAACCTACTGGACCAACGAGCCACACAAAGACCGTGGAGCCAAAATATTGTTACCACACGAGTTCATGAGTTCTTTATGACAGTCATGTTGTAGTGCTAGTACGCGCGTTATGAAACGGGAACCTTTGAATTGCTTCCTCCTAAAATAAGTAGAAGTATAATGATTGGCCTTAGCAAAATATCGATAATGTTGGTGGCCGCTATTCAAGCCGCTGTTGGGTACAATTTTAATAGAAACAACAGACACATTTTACTAAACCACTTATTTGACCGCAGTCTTCATTTTAATTAAGGAATCTTAGTCCACAGTTAGTTAATGAGTTAGCGGCAGCAAATTGCGAGTCTTAAAACTTTGTGACAGGCTCATTAACTAGAAAACCCTTCCAGAGAGCCTGTGCGAAAGTTGGCTAGCATACTCACGCACACGCACACGCACACGCACACGCACACGCACACGCACACGCACACGCACACGCACACGCACACGCACACGCACACGCACACGCACACGCACACGCACACGCACACGCACACGCACACGCACACGCACACGCACACGCACACGCACACGCACACGCACACGCACACGCACACGCACACGCACACGCACACTAATTGAAAGAACAGATAGCGGAGATTCAGCGGTAACACGAGGTGGTGTAATTCAGGAGGTCGCCGGTTTGATTCCGATCACAGACAATCCTGACTGAAGATTTGTTCGACATTTTTTTCAGTCATGGACATTCGGTCCAAATTATTTCAGTACTATGATACCTAGAAATAGGCCGCTCATCCGGTAAAGCTAGCGTGTAAATTACGTCAGAGAATCCTACCAAAACAATTATTGTTTTATATTTTAAACCCAGAATAATTCCATACAAAATTATATAACTTCAAAGTGTCCTGTATGAACATAACAACACATTATCCTTCCTTAAATACTCAATTTGGTTAATTTTTATGAAAAAATTCTCTCACCCATCTCCTTCCCCCCCCCCCCCCCCCCCCCTCATTGAACAGTTCATTGTCTTGACCTTATTCTGTGTCTAGATTTGTAGATTCATTAGTTTTTAAGTAAAATATAAAAATTACTCCTCTGTACATATAGCCCCCAATTTGTACTGAAATGTAGTAGTAGTAGTAGTAGTAGTAGTATCTTTATTATTAGCATAAATGCTATTTTTCATTTACATAAGTACATAAATATACAAGAACAGACATAGTTACATTCTTTTACATTTACATTCTTTAATCCAGGTCCAACATTCTCTTCTAAATTTATAACTATCCTTTATATCCCTTATGTTTTGTGGTACGATCAACATTTAGTAATTGCAACTTTGTGTATCCCATTATTGTGAAGTAATACTCGTGTTTATACACACAATAAGTAGAGTGACTTCATACTCGTGTTTATGCGCACAACAAGTAGAGTGACGTCATACTCGTGTTTATAAACACAATAAGTAGAATGATGTCATACTCGTGTTTATGCGCACAATAAGTAGAATGACGTCATACTCGTGTTTATGCGCACCCTTAGTAAATTGACGTCATACTCGTGTTTATGCGCACAATAAGTAGAGTGACGTCATACTCGTGTCTATGCGCATAATAAGTAGAGTGACCTCATACTCGTGTTTATGCGCACCCTAAGTAAATTGACGTCGTACTCGTGTTTATGCGCACAATAAGTAGATTGACGTCATACTCGTGTCTATGCGCACAATAAGTAGAGTGACGTCATACTCGTGTTTATGCGCACAACAAGTAGAGTGACGTCATACTCGTGTTTATGCGCACAGCAAGTAGGGTGACGTCATACTCGTGTTTATGCGCACAACAAGTAGAGTGACGTCATACTCGTGTTTATGCGCACAATAAGTAGAGTGACGTCATACTCGTGTTTATGCGCACAGCAAGTAGGGTGACGTCATACTCGTGTTTATGCGCACAATAAGTAGAGTGACGTCATACTCGTGTTTATGCGCACAATAAGTAGAGTGACGTCATACTCGTGTTTATGCGCACAGCAAGTAGGGTGACGTCATATTCGTGTTTATGCGCACAATAAGTAGAGTGACGTCATACTCGTGTTTATGCGCACAATAAGTAGAGTGACGTCATACTCGTGTTTATGCGCACAACAAGTAGAGTGACGTCATACTCGTGTTTATGCGCACAGCAAGTAGAGTGACGTCATACTCGTGTTTATGCGCACAATAAGTAGAGTGACGTCATACTCGTGTTTATGCGCACAGCAAGTAGGGTGACGTCATACTCGTGTTTATGCGCACAATAAGTAGAGTGACGTCATACTCGTGTTTATGCGCACAATAAGTAGAGTGACGTCATACTCGTGTTTATGCGCACAATAAGTAGAGTGACGTCATACTCGTGTTTATGCGCACAATAAGTAGAGTGACGTCATACTCGTGTTTATGCGCACAATAAGTAGAGTGACGTCATACTCGTGTTTATGCGCACAATAAGTAGAGTGACGTCATACTCGTGTTTATGCGCACAGCAAGTAGGGTGACGTCATATTCGTGTTTATGCGCACAATAAGTAGAGTGACGTCATACTCGTGTCTATGCGCACAATAAGTAGAGTGACGTCATACTCGTGTTTATGCGCACAACAAGTAGAGTGACGTCATACTCGTGTTTATGCGCACAGCAAGTAGGGTGACGTCATATTCGTGTTTATGCGCACAATAAGTAGAGTGACGTCATACTCATGTTTATGCGCGCAACAAGTAGAGTGAAGTCATACTCGTGTTTATGCGCACAGCAAGTAGAGTGACGTCATATTCGTGTTTATGCGCACAATAAGTAGAGTGACGTCATACTCATGTTTATGCGCGCAACAAGTAGAGTGAAGTCATACTCGTGTTTATGCGCACAACAAGTAGAGTGACGTCATACTCGTGTTTATGCGCACAATAAGTAGAATTGTGCAGTCTAAACTGATCAACTCGGAGAAGTGTGGACCAGTGATAAACCCTAGCGCAATGCAGCTTCGTAATCCGTGATTCGATTACTCGAATGTCGCAGACGAGCAAAGATATTTTCCTTCAAGACGAACGACGATCGAAAAGCACTCGGATCGGAACGTTGTAAATCATATCTAATCGAATGACAAAATACTTGGAACTTTAAATCTGTTACCGTACCGATCGTACTTATGTGATTAGTATAATATATACGTTGGCCTCCCGTTTGGCAAAGTACGTTTACATGAAACGTCAGGGAAGGTAGCGACTTGAAATACGGCCTGTTTTGTATGCCGGGTATATAATTTGGCAATGCTCTAAAGATCATCTATGGAATATTGACGTGAAGTCACAAGGGCCATAATGGAGGACAAAATGGGCGGTGTAACCAGCCAGTAGGTGAAGAGAAATTTTCTTTGCATCCGATGCCGGTAGGCCCCTCTCAACTTATTATAAACAGTTCAGGTGAAGACCACGATACTGGCACTGTTACTTATTAGCACGTAGACTTTAGTGTTCTGTGTCTTCAGTAACAAAACAAACGACGCCATCACGATAAAGTTGTTTACCGAGCGTCCCTGTACTTTCCTGTCCCTGCGAAGATAGGATATTTCATAAGATAGGATATCATCAAATGTATGTTGACATTTGAGCTGTCAATAGAAGAGGAATACGCTTATCACATATATTTCTCACCATACAAACATGCACGAATATGGTAAGGTGTGCCGTTGTAAACCACAAAAAGAGTGACCGATGCAAGAGCGAAAGTGTTGTAATGCTTTTGACTATAGTATAGTTGGAACCTAATGTTTGAAACATTTAAACAAGAAATTTCCTGGCGAAAGTAAACAAACATGGCGGTTTAGCAGTGTGGCGACCATATGCATTATGTAAGTACATGTATTTTATATTTTTAATCGTGATTAGAATGTTCTCCTAACTAAAATACCAGGGCCTGGATTTACATGAGGCTCTAGGCACAACTCTAAAGACCCAATCGCAATAATTGCGGGTTTCTTCTTTTTAGTTCTTCGTCTATTATTGACGGAATCGTAAGTGTAATCGGAATCGCAATTAATGAAATATGATTTACCATTACAATCCAATCAGACGTTATGATTTTGTTGTGAACGGCACCATAAGAACCAAGTAAGTTCACTCTTTCACGTTTTCCGGATTACGATTACAATCACGATACTGTCAGTTGTGGTAGAGCCTTTCTAACTTTGGACCTCTTCTGAATCCAAACTAATTAAATAATCAATCATGTTATTGGAAATTAGCATGTTCATTATGTCTATGCTTGTTCATGTGACCAGGGCCTGGAAAGGCATGCGGTCCACACGAAGTCTGGTCAAACAGTGAAGATCACAAAGAACACCTTACTCTTATGATTCCAGGCCCAGGAATTGTTTGAAATATTGGCCAACTCAATCACATAGGTATCTCCACAGTGCTATGACATTTCGCTTTCATACTATTTTGCATATAAATGAAGGAAATCACCGCAAACATTTCCGAAACGTAGCGTTTGCGTTTACGAAGTGGTAAAACACACAACCCGGCCTCCCAGAGCGACTGAGTAACAAGCAAACTTGAATGGACTTGCTGACGCGACATAATATTATGACGCGCCTACAAAGCCGGCGGTCGGATGAGTAATAGAAGTTTCGCCTTCGAGACAGAGAATTTCGGCATTATCAGAAGATTCGTTTAATAAGTCTTTGTAAGATGTAGTAAATCCCTAAGTAAGCATATGCTCGCACCACAGTCACAGATATTATTGCACAGATGTGCTATTGTCCCTGGGAGAAGAAAGTTTTAAGGCGATAACAACTTGGAAAGACAAAAGAGCGTTGGGAAACGAGCTGACGTGAGCGAAAATCCATTTTCCTACATTTCAAGATTAAGAGTTTCTACCGTTCGTTGGATTAGACTAAAAACATTTTTAGTAAAGCAAAACTTTTTTAAACTACCGTAAAAGTTGAGCTTTGACTTATAGATAATACATGTATTTATTCATTATTTTGTTGAATTTATAAACGAGACGTTTCTGGGTCATTTAGTAGAGTATTTATTACTTATTCAAATCTTAACGTTATTTATGTATGAAGAAACAAAAACAATCTTATACTGGCAAGGCAATATTTAATTCAGAAACCCCAAGATAAACATAACAACAACTGCCAGCGGAGAAAGATGTTTACAGTTACACAAGTTTTCCTTGAAATAATGAGATATTTTACGTTCAGGACAAAATAACCAAAACACATTTATTTATTTATTTAATGCATATCCTATTCAATTATTATAGGACTGATTTATAAAAGATTGGAATAAGGGAAGTTAATGAAAGAATTAGTATTCCTTCAATAAAATATAACTGGCCTCCAAAACCTAAACCACAAACCATATAACCAACGGTTTAGCTGATGCGGTTGCTTAGCCGGTTCCCATACGAACACCAAAGTTAGCAACCTCTGGCTTGGTCAGGAGACGGGTGGGGTGGGTAACTGCACTCTCTTCCGAAACACTAGTTACCGCTGGTTACAGCAGATTGTAGGGTTTGAAAGGTTGTGTATCAGCTTCGTTCTTCTCGACAATTGCTCGATAGTCCACATTTGTGAAGGGACCTACATTACTGGTCAAAGTTACACCGTCATTTTGGATTGGACGTAAAGCTGATGGTCCGCTTGGTACTTTGCGACAGGATTAGGCTACATTCTGGTACCAGGCTTCTCCTCCTCCCTTCCTCATAATAAGTTTTCAATTATCATAATTATAGAATTTGATGTTTTACGCCTTACTCGGCAGCTAGGTCGTATGACGTCGGGCGAATCAGATCGCACAGCGCTGGAGTCTCACAAGGTAATCCAAAATAAGGGCGAACCTGTTGGGCGTTTGGGTTGCAAAAGGGGCCGGCACGTATGTGTGAAAGTTCGAAGAGACAATATGATGAAGGCCATAAGAGATGACTAGAATAACTAATTACCAAAAGGGGTTATTCTTGACATTGCGTGCGGAGTTGCTCGAGATGGTAGGCCTGCGTATGTTCGTGCAAGTCCCTCCAAGACGCAGCCCCCCCCCCCCCCCCACCTACCGCCCCTCATCGTTATCATCAACTCTTAGTGTGGAGACGTTCACGGTACAGTTTGCATCCAATCTTCTCTGATCCGAACGAGAATAGAGGCATAGAGAAGCAATTTAAAGAAATGGCAAAACCTCTGCGGCTGGAAAGTCGAGCATGTACACATCGCCCTTGGGTTCACCTTGAGCCGTCGATGCGTGACTCATAACTCTGAGTGCGATGTGTCCGTAATGCAAGCCTGGGTTTACTGAACTGAACGTCGCCACTGGTGGAAATGAAAAACAGAGCTGTCAACAAGAGAAGAATGGAAATGATGCACAGTGCGTGGGTGTTGATAAATTATTCGTGTAATGTTCTTGGTTGGAGCTCCCATTCGAGAATCACAAAACATCTGTTCTGGCTGTGTCGAGATTATAATTTTACCTTAGTTCTTAATTATCTGCAAGACATTTTATTAATATGTATTCATATGTACGTAATTGAATGGACATTGGATATGTATGTTCACTGAATGTACGAGAAGTAATACATTAAAGCTATATCGTTATCAGCGAATAATGCGTCAAGAACAATGGTAATACTTAACGAAGAAGTTTGAGTTAAGTTTTATTGGTCATTGCAATTTTCTTGTTGTACGGTCATCTTTACTATTTGTATGATATTGAAGGTCACATGGTATTCAAATGGTGATCAAAACATAAACAAATCAATCAAAGAAAAACTAAAGCACAACAAAGCAACAAATATCAATAAATACATTTTATCTGCATGTTTATATTTCAATTCAAATTTGCTGTTTTATTTTACATGATCAATTGATTACTTTTAAACATTGGAGCGTTTTTGAGGTCGGATCCGCAGTGGCGTATGTTGCACAATGAGCGCTACTAGTACATGATTAATTGATTACTTTTAAACATTGGAGCGTTTTTGAGGTCGGATCCGCAGTGGCGTATGTTGCACAATGAGCGCTACTAGTACATGATTAATTGATTGCTTTTAAACATTGGAGCGTTTTTGAGGTCGGATCCGCAGTGGCGTATGTTGCACAATGAGCACTACTAGTACATGATTAATTGATTGCTTTTAAACATTGGAGCGTTTTTGAGGTCGGATCCGCAGTTGCGTATGTTGCACAATGAGCACTACTAGCGGATATTTAGTAGTTCTTCATCACGCACGCCTCCTCGATACTTTTATAGATGAAACGCAAGGTCTACTTGATCTCCGCCTAGCGGAGGCTCGTCGAACTCCCAAGTATTTCGACGAGCCTCCGCTAGGTGGAGATCAAGTACACCTTGCATGAACCGCATTTGCCCGCCAACACGAGACGAACGTCCACGAAAAGTCAATTTGACTCCGAATGACGTATGCTTATATAAATATGCTCAATTTTCACATATAGTATTACTCTATCATTTTTGTCGTCTTGTGATAGTACAAGGTCAACTAGCAGCTCAAACTCATTAATAACTGAAGACAATAAACGAAACAGCACATATAACGCCAAACAGCTTTTGTCGCCTAACATAAAATATGGAAGCAATTTAAATTCCTTCGGAAATGTAATATCTTGAAACGAGGTCTGGAAGAAAAGCCCGCAAACCCACTGCGTCTTCCGGTCGGTCGAATGCGGTTATGTTTTCATACGCAAGTTAATAAATCAAAGCCCTTAGAAACGCTGGATGCCAAAACCCCACACGAAGTGGCGCGTCTGACGACGACTATGAGAGTGACTGAAGGTCGAGTATACGTCTGACTCTGCCAAATGTTCGGAACAACGAGAGCAATAAATCACTGATATGAGAATAACACATCCCTATTGATTGATTGTGACGCGCTTCACGTCTGTACTGAGGCTAATCGAGACGTCAGTCCTCATCAACAACGTAACCGATAACTCACTGTCCGTCCAAAAATGTTTTCTTTCCGTATCATCAAAAGGAAATAATAATATATTTGGCCGTATTGTTCGGCTCTTCGTTTCCTTCGCTCTGAAAACCGTCTGACTGACACTGATGGTAACAATGGAACACCGCGAGGCGCAGTCTAGACAATGTTTGGGCAAAGCCGTGGTTAGGCGAATGGGTAAATTATAACCGCCCAAAATTAATGTTTTTTTATTATATCATCAGAACGCTTCCAAATATTGAAAAAGTGATTTGATCCTGTCTTTGGTTTTGTATCAGCCTAACGATGGATTTAAAAACATTCACAGTTCTTTATCCTTACGATTGTTATTTTATTTATAATTTAATAATACAAAAGAAATAAAATAACGATCGTAAAAATATTTTTATTTTCAGGATCAGAATCACTTTTTCAATATTTGGAAGCGTTCTCATTGGTATAATAAAAAGCATTAATTTTGCGCAGTCAAAATACAGCTTGATCAACGTACACGCAGCAACATATTCTGTACACATCGTCATGTCATCATGGACTTACCAGAGTCTGGATAATTATGTCTTTGATGCCATGCACAAACAATCAAGAAGTAATCAAAAGATGGCGTATATCACATACTGCTTGTTGGGCCAATCAGAAAATTGATTTACCGATATTCTGAAGTATAGTTCAGCTGTTTATATGTTATTAATTTATTTTATTGAACAATTAAATTTGACAACCACGTGGTCATGAATAATAATGCACGGTTACCATTTTACGAAGAAATCGCCTTGTACTATAGACCCCTATTGTATCAATATCACACATCGAACCCTTGCCAGAATTGTACTTAATTCTTGTTAGCAGTGACGTGGGGAGCCTAACGGAGCGGTACCGCCCCCCCCCCCCCCCCCCCCCAACGAGAAATATCAGTTTTAATGATTCTCTACAATGAATGTGTTTGGTAGGGTAGGCATAGATATTAAAGATAAGAGCGCCCCCACTAGACTTGTATGGCACTCGTTCTCTGTTTTTTGTTCTTGTTTTTTTTTTTTATATATATCTCGCGATAGCGGTTGAACGGAAAATCCGATTAAACTGTAATTTAAACCATCCACAAGCCTCGATGTAAATTGAATGTGAAAAGTTTTGTGGCAAAATCGTTCGAAAAGTTAAAAAGTTACACGATAGTTACCGAAAAATATTTTTCTGAAACACGTTGGCGGCAAAATATTAGATAGCCATACTTTTATAAAGATTTTTCCGGTTGCAAATATTTTCATTTTATGGCGATGTGGTAAGTATTGGCAAAGTTACACAAAACTTAGTATAAAATATTTTTCTAAAACACATTATTACGACAAAACGTACGTGAGATGGCTATATTCACGGCTATATTATAGTAAAATTTTGTCCGGTCACGAATATACTCATTTGAACGCGATTTGATATGTATTAATTAAAGGCAGAAATTACATTTCTGTTGCTGTCATTTAAGTGTTAGTAACGATGGTGGACCGGGTACAAAACACTATACGAAATGACCAAGAAAAATCTTAACAACGCACATTGCAGTTGCACGACAATCAACAATGTCGGGAAGTATAGCAGCTATGGAAATTAGAAACATTTTTGCAATGCGCATTCTTGAATTGTTGTTAATTGTTTGTACACTTTTATCTTTATCTCGTACATTGAGCAATGACGATAGCTTTGAGAACTTTTCGCCAGAAATTTCGTGGACATGGACGCGCTCGCTTATCAACGCGTCACACAGAGAATTTGCGTAGTATTAGTAAAGTAATAAAAATAATAATTTTTGTAGGAATACCAGTTCTAGGGTGCACACCAGCTTTACCTGATGTGCCCCTCTTTAGGTGACTTACTAGGTTATTAGGGTGTTTGGATAGTTGGGAAGGAATGTCCGAGGGCTGATAGTATGACTCAATCCCAGCATTCGCTTTTACGACTGAGGAAAACCTCGGAAAAAACCTTCAGTCAGGACTGCCGGTGGCCGGAAACGAACCGGCGACCTCCCGAATTAGAGTCTCGCGTCTTACCGCTGAGCCACCTCTATCGGTGTATTAGTAAAGTGTGTACTGTGCATGTTATCGAATTTTTGGCACTTGCTTATATTTCAATAAAACCAGATATCACATTAGTATAATATTCTCAAACAATCTGGCAAAATTATCACACTCACCTGAAACACTTTAAACCACCATAAAAATGTGTTTACAAATTTGGGCTATTTCTGTTTTGGGGGGGGGGGGGGGGTCCTCCTCACAACTTGCATTTAGTGTGTAGCCGATTTCCTGACTATATTACGTTCATGATAATTCCATCTCTCCATCCATCCCTCCCTCCCTCCCTCCTCTCTCCCAATTCCATCCCCCCCCCGCACAAAGCTCACGGATATATAGTCCTGGCTACGACTCAGACGTAGTAATTAATATACACTATTTGGGTTAGGCTTTGTTTCCTGTTCGATACTGGCATTACAGGGTCGTAATTTTGGCCGTAAAAATAGATGAAAATGCTGCAACCAACAAAAAATAATCTTCAACATTTCATTTTGTATCTAGGGAGTCCGCAAAGATGGCTTGCAGCTTTGGAGCTTTGGATGGTGGCAATAAGGTACAGTTTCCTTTTGCTTGACAATCTCGACCGGACAGTGTCCTTAAGAGAAGTATGGTTAGAATACAGATGTGATGGTTTTGTTGCTGAAGGCAGAACGTTTGGAAAAAAGATGGCTTGCATGCACTTGCAGTAATGCGCATGAAATAAGAGGCTTACCGAATACTAGTGACGCTAAATCCATAGATTAATACTGGTGCAATGCTGATGAGCACTCCTATTATTTACTCTCTGTACACAGATGTCATGTTACGTACACTCGCGGTCGTGTGTTAATCAAACGTTCGAGCAGAGCGGTTGGATGTATCCAGTAGCGAAACTCGACCAATTTTCTTGCAGAACCGATAAAGTAGTGTTACCGCAACTTGCCGGTTTCCATGTCTCTTGTCACGAAGCAAGTTATATCGCTCTCTGTGGTGATTGTTGTGTTGTTCTTGTTGTCACTGCGGGTGTACCACTGACCATACTGCGACGCGGGACATCGAACCCAGGACCCCATAGACGACATTCGACGACCCAGGACAACATTCGAACCCCTACGTAATTTTTTACACAGCTTGAACCGGAGTGCCTGGGCGGTACATTCACATATGTATAAAACACACAAAATGAACAATTTACAAACACATCAAACCGGAACAATTACCCGGTACAAGACGACCACGAGATCAGATAAAGCCACAACACATATACACACGCACACGCTCTATGTAGCGACGGTGGTGAAGGCGAGGGCGTTGATGGGGTCCTGGGTTCGATGTCCCACGTCGCAGTATGGTCAGTGGTACACCCGCAGTGACGAGGAACACAACACAATCACCACAAAGGTAGATATAACTTGCTTCGTGACAGAGCGGTACGCATGCGCACTCGGCGATGGTCAAGTGTTGATGGGGAGGGAGACGACCAAACGAGAAGTAGGCAGTCACCTTGACAATGGGGCCCAAAGCGGTCAGCGGTCACCGGACAAGAGGGCAGGTGTTGATGGGGAGGGAGACGACCAAACAAGAAGTAGGCAGTCACCTTGACAATGTGGCTCAAAGCGGTCAGCGGTCACCGGACAAGAGGGCAGGTGTTGATGGGGAGGGAGACGACCAAACGAGAAGTAGGCAGTCACCTTGACAATGTGGCCTAAAGCGGTCAGCGGTCACCAGACAAGAGGGCAGGTGTTGATGGGGAGGGAGACGACCAAACAAGAAGTAGGCAGTCACCTTGACAATGGGGCCCAAAGCGGTCAGCGGTCACCGGACAAGAGGGCAGGTGTTGATGGGGAGGGAGACGATCAAACGAGAAGTAGGCAGTCACCTTGACAATGTGACCCAAAACAGTCAGCGGTCACCGGACAAGAGGGCAGGTGTTGATGGGGAGGGAGACGACCAAACAAGAAGTAGGCAGTCACCTTGACAATGTGGCTCAAAGCGGTCAGCGGTCACCAGACAAGAGGGCAGGTGTTGTTGGGGAGGGAGACGACCAAACAAGAAGTAGGCAGTCACCTTGACATGTGGCCCAAAGCGGTCAGCGGTCACCGGACAAGAGGGCAGGTGTTGATGGGGAGGGAGACGACCAAACAAGAAGTAGGCAGTCACCTTGACAATGTGGCTCAAAGAGGTCAGCGGTCACCGGACAGGAGGGCAGGTGTTGATGGGGAGGGAGACGACCAAACAAGAAGTAGGCAGTCACCTTGACAATGTGGCCCAAAGCGGTCAGCGGTCACCGGACAAGAGGGCAGGTGTTGATGGGGAGGGAGACGACCAAACAAGAAGTAGGCAGTCACCTTGACAATGTGGCCCAAAGCGGTCAGCGGTCACCGGACAAGAGGGCAGGTGTTGATGGGGAGGGACACGACCAAACGGGAAGTAGGCAGTCACCTTGACAATGTGGCTCAAAGCGGTCAGCGGTCACCGGACAAGAGGGCAGGTGTTGATGGGGAGGGAGACGACCAAACAAGAAGTAGGCAGTCACCTTGACAATGTGGCCCAAAGCGGTCAGCGGTCACCGGACAAGAGGGCAGGTGTTGATGGGGAGGGAGACGACCAAACGAGAAGTAGGCAGTCACCTTGACAATGTGGCCCAAAGTGGTCAGCGGTCACCGGACAAGAGGGCAGGTGTTGATGGGGAGGGAGACGACCAAACGAGAAGTAGGCAGTCACCTTGACAATGTGGCCCAAAGCGGTCAGCGGTCACCGGACAAGAGGGCAGGTGTTGATGGGGAGGGAGACGACCAAACGAGAAGTAGGCAGTCACCTTGACAATGTGGCCCAAAGCGGTCAGCGGTCACCGGACAAGAGGGCAGGTGTTGATGGGGAGGGAGACGACCAAACGAGAAGTAGGCAGTCACCTTGACAATGTGGCCCAAAGCGGTCAGCGGTCACCGGACAAGAGGGCAGGTGATGATGGGGAGGGAGACGACCAAACGAGAAGTAGGCAGTCACCTTGACAATGTGGCCCAAAGCGGTCAGCGGTCTCACCTTACAATAATTAATTTTGCCATTTAGTTTGAATAAAATGAATATTTAATATATCACAATCAATGTGGACGTACAACAAACATCGGGCGTCGATGGAACGACTGTCTGATACAATAGTAGGGGTCTACGTTAGCTAAAAAATTTTCATTCCAAACCTTTTTTTTTTTTTAATTATTTTATTGCAACGGTTTGTCCGTTTTAAAAACGGTTTTCAAATTCGTTATCGCCGTTGCAATTCGTTCGCCGATGTAATTGCAGTATAATAAAATGATTTCCGATCGAAATCGTGGCAACGCGTGACGCCAGAGGTCGAGGCGTCGGACATATAAATAATTTTACAATTTGGTAAACAAAAAAACCCATATAATTATATTTGATGTCCCGTTATTGAGTTTTGCGAGGGAAACGAAATTGAACGAATTGCGTGCACAGAAATTGAGGGTAGAAAACAATGATCCAGCATGTTTCAAGAGCTAAACAAATAAGTGGTTGAAAACACCATGGCAGCATTCTTTAAGCAGTGAACAAACATCAAGCAGGCGTAAGTATGCATGCAATATCTCCTGGATCTTAGCATTGTGTAGTGCAGTAAGCTCCTTACGCGCCGCACTAGGGGGCTGTAAGCTGGTAAGTCGAGGTGGCAGTGGCTTAGAAGACTTCCAGCCAGTGGCGGACCGACCATACGGTTAGGCACAGGGGCTCTGAGCTGTTAGTTGAGATGGCAGTGGCTTAGAAGGCTTCCAGCCAGTGGTGGACCGACTACTCACTGGGACTCTGAGCTGGTAGTTGAGATGGCAGTGGCTTAGAAGACTTCCAGCCAGTGGCGGACCGACCATACGGTTACGCACAGGGGCTCTGAACTGTTAGTTGAGATGGCAGTGGCTTAGAAGGCTTCCAGCCAGTGGTGGACCGACTACTCACTGGGACTCTGAACTGGTAGTCGAGATGGCAGTGGCTTAGAAGGCTTCCACCCAGTGGCGGACCGACCATGCAGTTACTCACAGGGGACTGAGCTAGTAGTCGCGATGGCAGTGGCTTAGAAGGCTTCAGCCAGTGGTTTCTTGACTGTAACTCACTCACATCCTTAAGCGGTCACTTCGAAGTTGTCAAAATATTAACAACACAAATAACATAAGCATAAATACCAAAATTTGAATATTTTTACAAGAAAGGTGTATGTTTAAATCACACCCAAAAACGCTACATGTGGCTTGGAATGAGACATGATACACTTAAATATGTCCGCTGCTGTCAAACTTGTCAGCGAATAAAACCAAGATCACTAAAACAGTTCGAATACATGGAGATTTCGCCTGCTGTCAGACCGTTTGCAGAGCTTAGCATCGATCTAGTGGGGCCCCTACCAAGTTCGCGAAACAATTTGCTATACATCTTGCTCACCATCGACAAGTTCACGAGATACCCGTAAAGTTTTCCTTACCATTCCCTGACTTCTAAGCAAATAACATCCAAACTGGAAGAGCTATACTGTCATCATGGATTCCCAGACGCCTTTTCGAGCGATAACGGCAAACAATTTGTCAATGGAAAAGTACGGTAGCATTGTTTGGCATTTCCAAACGCATTACCGTTCCTTATTTCTTACAGGCCTTGTGAGCAAAAGGTGGAAAGGCACAATGGTACCCTAAAAACAAGCATTCGAGTCTACTGCGATAATCACCGAGATTGGGATCATCAACTTCATGCTTTAGAATTTGCATTAACAACCGCAGTAAAAGAGGTAACTGGGTACTCTCCTGCTACGCTAACCTACGGCAGAGACCTGCACGCACCGTGGGATCGCAGGGACCCTCTCGACGATGACTCATCAGTTGTCCAAGTTCACGAATATGCCGTGGACCTCAAACATCGACTAACAGAACCATGACACTGGGCGAGGACTCGTGCGAGCGCCGCTCAAGCTAAGTTAAACAAAACTACGATGTCAGTCGTCAACTAAACCCCTTTGTTGTTTGTGATCTAGTTTTGCGGGGCGTTCACGTGCTCAATGATACAGCGACGGCAGTGTCTGCTGGTTTAGCTCCACGCCACTCCGGACCTTATCATATCACTCGACAGGTTGCCCCTAACTCTGGCAATAGTGTGAGACGAGCGAATGCTGACCAGCTTAAGAAATGGGTATCGGGTCCTTCTTGGGCTACAGCAGCGGGTGATCAGCAACGCCGAGTTTTACGCCCGAAGAAGTCTTATCTATGGTTCCCGACTAAGAGGGGGGGGGGGGGGGGGTTGTCATGGTGTTATTAGTGTGTATATAGGTATTAAGTAGACCTTGGGATTTAAATTGTATAAAGTATCAAGAAGATTAGTCGGAATGAATGAGTAGAAATGGAATAAGTAAGATGGCGGTGAAAAAGACAGAATGGTATTGTTGTAAAAGGAAGTATTTAGTGCGTAGTAGACACAAAAGAAGGAATGTCTGTTTTATTTTTCTATTAAGGAATGCTGTAAATGTGTTCTCTGTAATGTATTCTTTACAAATATGAGTGTTATCTTAAGTTAGTGTTTTAAAACACTTATGTTTATGCTAGACATCGCGACAAGCAAACTCCCAAAATACCAAGCAGTTAGCTTTTGATCAAAGATGACAGCCATTTTGGGTTTTATTCAAAACAAATCGAAAACAAAATGAAGGCATCACAGAAGCCAGTCTTCTTTTATTACGTTTATCTAAATCTATGCGGTTGTAATATTATGTGGTGCCCATGTTACCGTCTTGAACGTTCTAAGAAGAAGACTTCAGCCACAGATGTGCTTCAGCGTTGATCGGATAGATAGACGGTGTAATACCCGTCACGGTGCCGATGAAGGTGTGACGGAAACTAACGGTAAAGTTAGAGCTAAGGGTCGCTATCAAGATACGCCCTTCAATACGTAACGTGGATATCTTAACTCGAAGTCGAACATAACGTATCACTGTGCGATAATAACTAGATTTACTCGAGGAGCGAGAGGTGATTGACGGGTCTAGATACGCTTGCAGCCACCCAGTGGCGGACAGTACATTAGGCTCGGGTCTACAGCCCTCACTTCGCTACTCGTGCAGTAAACATTCATTTGGATTGAGTACGGTTCTTATTAGTACTGGAAGTCACAATGGTTCAAGAATAGACAAAATACTGCCAATTAAACGCACACACAGTCCACAGATATGTCTTTCAACCTGACTAACAACAAATCAAACATTAAAATACAGTTCTAGTGATTCCCTACATCTAATGGGCGCCCGTTGTTACCAAGGTAACGGTTTTATGCATCCATAGCAGCCATAGGTGCCCCTAGGTGTAGGCAAGGCGCGGACTATGAATTCCAACCTTAGAGTGTCGTGGCACACCACTGTGACAGCCCTCACAGCCCGCCACTGGGCTGCAGCCTACCTGGGCAATGGTCAGGGTACGTCCACACATACATCACTAGGTTTTCATTAATAAGGGTGTTGTGGCACACCACTGTGTCAGCCCTCACGGCCCGCCACTGGGCTGCAACCTACCTGGGCAATGGTCAGGGTACGTCCACACATACATCACTAGGTTTTCATTACTTAGGGTGTTGTGGCACACCACTGTGACAGCCCTCACGGCTCGCCACTGGGCTGCAGCCTACCTGGGCAATGGTCAGGGTACGTCCACACATACATCACTAGGTTTTCATTACTTAGAGTGTTGTGGCACGCCACTGTGACAGCCCTCACGGTCCGCCACTGGACTGCAGCCTACCTGGGCAATGGTCAGGGTACGTCCACACATACATCACTAGGTTTTCATTACTTTGAGTGTTGTGGCACGCCACTGTGTCAGCCCCCACGGCCCGCCACTGGACTGCAGCCTACCTGGGCAATGGTCAGGGTACGTCCACACATACATACTAGGTTTTCATTACTTAGGGTGTTGTGGCACACCACTGTGACAGCCCTCACGGCTCGCCACTGGGCTGCAGCCTACCTGGGCAATGGTCAGGGTACGTCCACACATACATCACTAGGTTTTCATTACTTAGGGTGTTGTGGCACACCACTGTGACAGCCCTCACGGCTCGCCACTGGGCTGCAGCCTACCTGGGCAATGGTCAGGGTACGTCCACACATACATCACTAGGTTTTCATTACTTTGAGTGTTGTGGCACGCCACTGTGTCAGCCCCCACGGCCCGCCACTGGACTGCAGCCTACCTGGGCAATGGTCAGGGTACGTCCACACATACATCACTAGGTTTTCATTACTTAGGGTGTTGTGGCACACCACTGTGACAGCCCTCACGGCTCGCCACTGGGCTGCAGCCTACCTGGGCAATGGTCAGGGTACGTCCACACATACATCACTAGGTTTTCATTACTTAGAGTGTTGTGGCACACCACTGTGACAGCCCTCACGGTCCGCCACTGGACTGCAGCCTACCTGGGCAATGGTCAGGGTACGTCCACACATACATACCAGGTTTTCATTACTCAGAGTGTTGTGGCACGCCACTGTGACAGCCCCCACGGTCCGCCACTGGACTGCAGCCTACCTGGGCAATGGTCAGGGTACGTCCACACATACATCACTAGGTTTTCATTACTTAGAGTGTTGTGGCACACCACTGTGACAGCCCCCACGGTCCGCCACTGGACTGCAGCCTACCTGGGCAATGGTCAGGGTACGTCCACACATACATCACTAGGTTTTCATTACTTAGAGTGTTGTGGCACGCCACTGTGACAGCCCTCACGGTCCGCCACTGGACTGCAGCCTACCTGGGCAATGGTCAGGGTACGTCCACACATACATACCAGGTTTTCATTACTCAGAGTGTTGTGGCACGCCACTGTGTCAGCCCTCACGGCCCGCCACTGGACTGCAGCCTACCTGGGCAATGGTCAGGGTACGTCCACACATACATACTAGGTTTTCATTACTTAGGGTGTTGTGGCACGCCACTGTGACAGCCCTCACGGTCCGCCACTGGGCTGCAGCCTACCTGGGCAATGGTCAGGGTACGTCCACACATACATCACTAGGTTTTAGAGTGTTATTGTGGCACACCACTGTGACAGCCCTCACGGCCCGCCACTGGGCTGCAGCCTACCTGGGCAATGGTCAGGGTACGTCCACACATACATCACTAGGTTTTCATTACTTAGAGTGTTGTGGCACGCCACTGTGTCAGCCCTCACGGCCCGCCACTGGACTGCAGCCTACCTGGTCAATGTCAGGGTACGTCCACACATACATCACTAGGTTTCACAGTGTTGTGGCACGCCACTGTGACAGCCCTCACGGCCCGCCACTGGACTGCAGCCTACCTGGGCAATGGTCAGGGTACGACCACACATACATACTAGGTTTTAGAGTGTTATTGTGGCACACTACTGTGACAGCCCTCACGGCCCGCCACTGGACTGCAGCCTACCTGGGCAATGGTCAGGGTACGTCCACACATACATCACTAGGTTTTAGAGTGTTAATGTGGCACGCCACGGTGTCAGCCCTCACGGCCCGCCACTGGGCTGCAGCCTACCTGGGCAATGGTCAGGGTACGTCCACACATACATCACTAGGTTTTCATTACTTAGAGTGTGGTTCACGCCTCAACCCCTGTGTTCTTGACCTTAATATGATTCATGGCGCAGGGTAATGGAAAGCGCGCTGTATCCCCTCTGACTACTCCTGTATTGAGCTCTGGAAATAAACACGACGTTGGGAAGGAAACCCGGTCAGTGTCTTACCTGTGAAGCTCACCTATACAAGGCATAACTCAACATAAGCCTATTTTGCTACCGATAATTGAAAATATAAATTTTACTAATACTGATTCATGGTTATTTAGCCCCTATCCATTGTGGTCCCCTGTCTCACTGCAAATCTATGGTTGCTACCCAATTGTTCAATGCATGTTATTTTTCATTAAATAAACAAAATACCTAGCAACAATATGCAGGTTTGTTATAATGGGTCCACTATACGGACAGTTTATTATTATCTTGCCTATTGGTCCCATGGTTGTGAGTGGCTAGAATATTGAGTGTGGTTTAGGCCTAGTTTCGTGCGGCGATAGTAGTATTTCCATATTAAATTCTCGTTGCTTTACGTCTCTATTAATGCAGTCCTACTATTCCAGACGATATTCTTGCCTTTAAAAGATTCAATTATTATAGTTTCAACTATTAACGCGTAATGCTGATTCGTCTTTTTAGATTTGGATCCTACTGGAGAATACCGCTATATTATGTACTTGCATAGTTAGTTGGTAATGTGTTCTGTAAACTTCGTTTTATTTTAGCAACAGAGATAAACATCGGTGTGTAATATTGAGGTTAAATGTAGATCAAACAAACCAAAACACACTAAATGACTCAGACAGACAGAGTGAGAGAGTGTATTTGAATTACAAGAAATCTAAGGGCGAATCAAGCTGTACACAATTGGGATGTGCTTCGCTGAACTTCAGCTTCCCTACAAGAAACCCTGGAGACAGCCACTACGCAATGGATAAAGAAAAGCTCTATGCTAGGAATGAAGCACCTAAGTTGTGACCATAGCCACCCATTTATCACACTATACTCTCTGATCTCGAGTTACTGTTTGCTATTGGATAAAGTTTTCTCGCGAATAGCGAGATTCAACGAGAGCCGAACCCGTTGGCACCCGGCCAAATAGAGCCATTGAAAGATGTATGACCGGAATCAATTCGTAATACCGGCTAGCGATCTATCGCCCGGAGAGACGAGGAGAACTGCTTGTTCGCGTCATCGGAGTAATCCACAGGACGGACCAATCAGTTTGTGAACAACCTGTGGTCCGAGGGTCATATGAGGAGGGATTAGGAAGCGAGCCAAGAAATAAATCTATAAGCTAATACAAGAATTGGGCTTTAATGACGGGTGATTACTAAGTAGTAAGAAGATAAAATACTGTTGCAGGGATTTCAGATCTACGTTTATGCTTGGCATCACGATTAATAGCCACATAAATATTCACGTGCAACGTTCCTCACCCATGAAGAAAGTAAAATTAACTTTTGGTTCAGAACACAAAAGGCACACCGTATACTTGTCCCAACGAAAGTATTCGCATACCTATCTTAGATCAATGTCTACTCTACTGCCCCTTTCAAAACCGCGCCAGTTAAAAAAAAATCATCAGGTACCTGGCGTTCTTTCACAAATTCGTAAATGCATGGTTCGGCTAAGTCGAGTGCACAGGCGGTTTGACCACACCCAATCGTTACAGGTAACCAACGGAAAGTTTTAAATTATCCCCAATGGGCCTGTTTAGATTAGATGGTAGGAATTAGCGAAGTAGACAATTAAGTTGCCATCTTGGACTCGGCTGTGTCGTAGGCATCAGAATACTTTCGTTGTGGGAAAACTATAGCAAAATATTGTTGGTATGCAATATGCTCATTGTTTGTCTTCAACAATGACTTCTAGAATGCACGATGATGTCCTCAAATACTGTTATGTACATTATACAACCTGTCGGTTGTGATACAGCACAGTGCGCTACACTTGCGGCGACACGTACGGTGTGCTGACCTCAAGTATCTTTCAGATTGACTTAGATACAATTATAGATGCATATCATAACGAAGTCTACTAGGCATTTTTTCAAAACATAGATGCGTAATTGCTAGTCTTAATATCACGTATTTAAATACGAAAATATAATTGCACAAAGCAGCCCTCTTCGCCGTATCGCAATGCACTTGCCGCTAGAGCACTATAGAGCATACTATTGTTGCGTGTCGGCCAGTATCATATTATTTTTCTACGGTATTTGAGTATTTGGTGCTCTCTATGTGTAGGAACTGCGATACCTGCGATACCTACAACAAGCATGGCCGCGAACAATCTCGATTCTCGACTCGAGAAGGCTGTGTATTCAAGAATGGTTGCAATGGCGGCTGGAAGTTCAAATATGGCAAAAATATAATACCCTATACCACAGAAATAATACCCCAATATAATACCCTACATCAGGATATGGTCTCGAAAGTCAGTTCAATCCGCGGATTAACCCGTCGAGAAAGTGGTGCCCTACATTTGAATCGAACTTTTTCCGAGCTTTTAATTAAGCATTATGTTTTTAAGTGCTATATAAAAACATATAATAAATGCAACGAGATAGCCAACCAGCCGAATGGTTTCAGCACCGAACGAAAGTATTATACTCATCCAAAATCTGAATACGAGCAATGATGTTAAACTCACATTAATTGAAAGGCTGTATTAAATTTAAGTGGTCACTAAAGTTGTATCGTGACTTGCTCGCATGTGTGAATGTAGTTGATGAAGTTAACGTGAAGGTTCCGATCTGATAGAAATGTTCACAACTCTATTATCGTTCATAAACGTCACTGGAAGTTGTAGTTTCCTTTTCTTTGGCCGTTAAACGATCCTAGGTGGCGTTGAAGGCCAATCTTATCTATGCTAACACCATTTTCACCATGAATTATATTAACAACATTAGAGGGCGTGAAATACCGATTATAACTATAACTACACCAAAAAGTTATCACATGGAATTAATTTTATGGAATTTGTAGACAAAACCGGTACACTCAACTTATAAGTTTAACTTATAGTTTAACAACTAGTTTCAACGTAACGTTGTAGAGAATGAACGGTAACACGGAGTGATTGTTGACTAAAATAGCCCTTTTGGAAAACGTTTTTAAATAAATGTATTCGAAACATTCATTGATCTTCATTGAAAATAAAACTATTTTTTTAAATACACAATTAATTGAAAAAATTATTTGAAAACACAACTCTGCAGTGAAACAAACAAAACCATAGTATGTCAAACTAACCTAAGGAACTAAATGGACCCGAGAGTGGGTAACTGGATGCAGCTTAAGTAATGTCTCATTACACGTGTCCGATATGCACCCAAGTAAGTATAACAAACTCGACCTTTTATCACTCGGATGTCGAAACAGAGCTATGTAGTAACCGTGTCAGACTATGTTATTAAAATGTTTATATTCATAAAAAAAATAAATACAGAGATACATGCGCAAATAGAATAATAGTCATTGGTGGAGGTGCCGGGTCAAGAACAACTTGATTCTAACATAAGTAGACGCGGCTCAATCTTACTAGTATACAGTGAAAATCGGGTTTCCTCATCAGCATTTTATGGGTTTCATTCGTCATCGACCAGACAAGTAGGCTTGAGCCACCAATACAACATACGTCATCTACCAGACAAGTAAGCTTGAGCCACCTATACAACATACGTCATCTACCAGACAAGTTAGCTTGAGCCACCTATACAACATACGTCATCTACCAGACAAGCTAGCTTGAGCCACCTATACAACAAACGTCATCTACCAGACAAGTTAGCTTGAGCCACCTATACAACATACGTCATCTACCAGACAAGCTAGCTTGAGCCACCTATACAACAAACGTCATCTACCAGACAAGTTAGCTTGAGCCACCTATACAACATACGTCATCTACCAGACAAGCTAGCTTGAGCCACCTATACAACAAACGTCATCTACCAGACAAGTTAGCTTGAGCCACCTATGCAACATACGTCATCTACCAGACAAGCTAGCTTGAGCCACCTATACAACATACGTCATCTACCAGACAAGTTAGCTTGAGCCACCTATACAACATACGTCATCTACCAGACAAGTTAGCTTGAGCCACCTATACAACACGTCATCTACCAGACAAGTTAGCTTGAGCCACCTTTACAACATACGTCATCTACCAGACAAGTTAGCTTGAGCCACCTATACAACATACGTCATCTACCAGACAAGTTAGCTTGAGCCACCTATACAACATACGTCATCTACCAGACAAGTTAGCTTGAGCCACCTATACAACATACGTCATCTACCAGACAAGCCACCTTGAGCCACCTATACAACATACGTCATCTACCAGACAACTTAGCTTGAGCCACCTATACAACATACGTCATCTACCAGACAAGTTAGCTTGAGCCACCTTTACAACATACGTCATCTACCAGACAAGCTAGCTTGAGCCACCTATACAACATACGTCATCTACCAGACAAGTTAGCTTGAGCCACCTATACAACATACGTCATCTACCAGACAAGTTAGCTTGAGCCACTTATACAACATACGTCATCTACCAGACAAGTTAGCTTGAGCCACCTATACAACATACGTCATCTACCAGACAAGTTAGCTTGAGCCACCTATACAACATACGTCATCTACCAGACAAGTTAGCTTGAGCCACCTATACAACATACGTCATCTACCAGACAAGTTAGCTTGAGCCACCTATACAACATACGTCATCTACCAGACAAGTTAGCTTGAGCCACCTATACAACATACGTCATCTACCAGACAAGTAAGCTTGAGCCACCTATACAACATACGTCATCTACCAGACAAGTTAGCTTGAGCCACCTATACAACATACGTCATCTACCAGACAAGTTAGCTTGAGCCACCTGTACAACATACGTCATCTACCAGACAAGTTAGCTTGAGCCACCTATACAACATACGTCATCTACCAGACAAGTTAGCTTGAGCCACCTACACAACATACGTCATCTACCAGACAAGTTAGGTTGAGCCACCTATAGAACATACGTCATCTACCAGACAAGTTAGCTTGAGCCACCTATACAACATACGTCATCTACTAGACACGCTAGCTTGAGCCACCTATAGAACATACGTCATCTACCAGACAAGTTAGCTTGAGCCACCTATACAACATACGTCATCTACCAGACAAGCTAGCTTGAGCCACCTATACAACATACGTCATCTACCAGACAAGTTAGCTTGAGCCACCTATACAACATACGTCATCTACCAGACAAGTTAGCTTGAGCCACTTATACAACATACGTCATCTACCAGACAAGTTAGCTTGAGCCACCTATACAACATACGTCATCTACCAGACAAGTTAGCTTGAGCCACCTATACAACATACGTCATCTACCAGACAAGTTAGCTTGAGCCACCTATACAACATACGTCATCTACCAGACAAGTTAGCTTGAGCCACCTATACAACATACGTCATCTACCAGACAAGTTAGCTTGAGCCACCTATACAACATACGTCATCTACCAGACAAGTAAGCTTGAGCCACCTATACAACATACGTCATCTACCAGACAAGTTAGCTTGAGCCACCTATACAACATACGTCATCTACCAGACAAGTTAGCTTGAGCCACCTGTACAACATACGTCATCTACCAGACAAGTTAGCTTGAGCCACCTATACAACATACGTCATCTACCAGACAAGTTAGCTTGAGCCACCTACACAACATACGTCATCTACCAGACAAGTTAGGTTGAGCCACCTATAGAACATACGTCATCTACCAGACAAGTTAGCTTGAGCCACCTATACAACATACGTCATCTACTAGACACGCTAGCTTGAGCCACCTATAGAACATACGTCATCTACCAGACAAGTTAGCTTGAGCCACCTATTCAACATACGTCATCTACCAGACAAGCTAGCTTGAGCCACCTATAGAACATACGTCATCTACCAGACAAGTTAGCTTGAGCCACGTATACAACATACGTCATCTACTAGACACGCTAGCTTGAGCCACCTATACAACATACGTCATCTACCAGACAAGTTAGCTTGAGCCACTTATACAACATACGTCATCTACCAGACAAGTTAGCTTGAGCCACCTGTACAACATACGTCATCTACCAGACAAGTTAGCTTGAGCAACCTATACAACATACGTCATCTACCAGACAAGCTAGCTTGAGCCACCTATGCAACATACGTCATCTACCAGACAAGTTAGCTGGAGCCACCTATACAACATACGTCATCTACCAGACAAGCTAGCTTGAGCCACCTATACAACATACGTCATCTACCAGACAAGTTAGCTTGAGCCACCTATACAACATACGTCATCTACCAGACAAGTTAGCTTGAGCCACCTATACAACATACGTCATCTACCAGACAAGTTAGCTTGAGCCACCTATACAACATACGTCATCTACCAGACAACTTAGCTTGAGCCACCTATACAACATACGTCATCTACCAGACAACTTAGCTTGAGCCACCTATACAACATACGTCATCTACCAGACAAGTTAGCTTGAGCCACCTATACAACATACGTCATCTACCAGACAACTTAGCTTGAGCCACCTATACAACATACGTCATCTACCAGACAACTTAGCTTGAGCCACCTATACAACATACGTCATCTACCAGACAACTTAGCTTGAGCCACCTATACAACATACGTCATCTACCAGACAACTTAGCTTGAGCCACCTATACAACATACGTCATCTACCAGACAAGTTAGCTTGAGCCACCTTTACAACATACGTCATCTACCAGACAACTTAGCTTGAGCCACCTATACAACATACGTCATCTACCAGACAACTTAGCTTGAGCCACCTATACAACATACGTCATCTACCAGACAAGTTAGCTTGAGCCACCTATACAATATACGTCATCTACCAGACAAGTTAGCTTGAGCCACCTATACAACATACGTCATCGACCAGACAAGTTAGCTTGAGCCACCTATACAACCCACGTCATCTACTAGACAAGCTAGCTTGAGCCACCTATACAACATACGTCATCTACTAGACAAGCTAGCTTGAGCCACCTATACAACACACGTCATCGACCAGACAAGTTAGCTTAAGCCACCTATATGCAACATACGTCATCGACCAGACAAGTTAGCTTGAGCCACCTATACAACAGCCGTCAGAGAATTTCAAGAGCTCAGACAAGTTATTTACTCACGTACTCAAGCACTTTGAGGAAACTGGGACAGTGGATCCGCAATCAGAACCTCTTACCCAGCATAATCCGATTTGCTGGTTGCAAGACAATATTTCCTGGCAATTTATTTCAAACGTTTCTCAACCTACTTGCGATTCAGCGAAAACTTTTTCATTTGGACCAAGCTAGAACTTTAGTATACATTCACGCATGAATGAATGAGTTCAGAATAGTTAACAATGTTTATCGTGCAACTCACCAGGATGGTTTAATAGAAGCCCATGTTGTAAAATGTGTACAGTGGAGTGTTTGACACTGAGGAAAATTATATAAATTAAATTTCATTTTCCTCTTACTCTGTCGTAAGTATACAGTCAAATTGAGTTTTAAAAATAATGTCACTCTAATAAATAATAATTTTAAAAACTTGAATTTTAATCTAAACTGTGTGAAAATATTTAAAATTCCTTTCTAGATGGATCCAGGATTATTTTTTTGGTGACAACAAAATTAAAGAAATATCAGTTTTATTTTAGATTGAGGTAAAAATTAATTTTCTATGGAATGAAAACCAAGCAGCATAAAGTTTTATCCATTTTGTATCATTATTCAAATATTTATTTACAAGATAAATATTTTTTTATTGGAAAGATAATACAACAAATGCCAGAATAGCACAATATTATTAAACATATAAGGAATATAGCAGAAACATACATTGAAACTGAAGATGATAACGCAACGAGCAGTGGAATGTGTTATGTTGATACTGGGGCAGAGCTTGTAAGACCACGACTCATCTAGCCACGGAACCACGGTTAGAATTCACTGTTTTCTGTCATTCTGATGTGAGTTGACTCATACACGCGTGATAATTGGACCCCAGTTGTCTAAAATGAAACATAAAACTGATCTGAATGTAGTTATTTTGAAGTCTGCTGATCCGTCTGAACGTAGGTTCAACCCCAGAAAAAAATTAAATTATTTTCGTTTAAGCGAAAGTAATATAATTATGGTAATAGTTAAATAGAAAATCAGGTTATTTGTATGTACGCAAATCAACAGAATATGCATCTTATGCACATTTCACAAGTGATATGTATGAGATGGTATAAATATTTCAGTTTTTGTGTACTCAGAGAATCTCCATTCTTCTCGTCAGCACAATGCTCAAGTGGCGTAGGGTGATAAGTTTACGGTTCCCGGAGGGCGCGGTTGCCAAGTGGTGGTCAAGTGTTTGGCAACGTTGCATGCATAGAGGGGACTGAAGAGCTGCGGGAATGCTTAGCATCGGCTACCCTAACATCTAGTTGAGCTCTATTGTATCTAGCTCCACCTGGCGAGGGGTTCCAAAACTGAAACCTTTGCAAGAACTTAACTGGCATTGGATTGATGTTTGTCGCTTTACGCCTCTGTTATTGCAGTCAGGCTATTAGAGACTATGAGGGGTCATAGATGAATATGATGATACTATCTGTCCTATGAATCCTGCTCAGGGATAATTCGTGTTCCCTCTTCAGGTGACTAACTACTTATAATGGTATTTGGAATAGTTGGGAAGAAATGTCCGAGGGCTGTTAGTATGACTCAATCCCAGCATTCGCTTAGTGACTGAGGAAAACCTTAGAAAAAACTTAAGTCAGGACTGCCGGTAACTGGTATTGAACTGGTGACCCCCCGAGTGAGAGCCTCGTGTGCTAAGCACGGAACCACTTCTATCGAGTAGACGAAGATGAAGGACATACAAAACTCCACGCCTTATGCGGGATTCGAACCCACGTCCCTATAGGTGGCCTACGATTAGAACGTGCGCCCCGACACAGCATTGGCAACGTCTTTAATGTTGTGAGTAGGCCTTCGACATCGTTTTATGAACTTATAAATTATAAATCAATGATGTAACTAAATTCATCTAAATATGAATATAAACACAATATGGAAGATAAGTTCTCGAATCATACTCATCTACTATACAAAAGTACGATAGAAGGTTATATTCTTGCGACAAATCTGACCAAAGATCGTTCTTATGAAAACGTTACAATCTAGCTAGTTCACCAACAACAAGTGACTGTAATAATTTATCTTCACGTAACGATATGTACAGATTTTCTTACCATACTGGCATCCAATTTACTGTAGATAAACGAATAAGCATTTCGCATTACTATTGTATTGTCTAAATATTTTGGACCTACAAATTGTGCACAACCTGATACAGTATTTACAGTATTGGCAGTAATGGCAGTATTGGCAGTATTGGCAGTATTGGCAGTATTGGCAAGTATTCACGACGCGAGAGTTCATGTTTACCTCTAGCGATCACAACATCATTAATTACGTCAACAGCTTATTCTCGCCGTTCAATACGCAGCTAACAAATGCTCCTTTAAACCAGTGGCGTACAGTCGGATCGTTTCTTGACCTAATCGATTTCCGCTTAAACTATCGCAAACAGGATTTCAAGTAGTTTGCTTTAGGTAAATACCGTTATAAATAATCTATGAAATCTATCAACTTTATCTAATCTATCTAATACAAAATAGCAGGCAATTTAATTTATCCTTGATAGTTATATTACGTTCTAGCTGTGTTACTTCTTCGGGTAGTTGTTGCCCACAAAAGAGTTCTCGTGCACACCATCTTTAATCACCTTATTTCTAATTTATTATGGTCATGCTCACTAATCCACCGTCTATGTCCCTCTACTCATTCTAAATCATTTTCAAGTTTATTAGATACATAGGTTCGTTCCGGCCTTAATTACTATTTAATGCCCACCATCGCCCAACGCCCCCCCCCCCCCCCAACCGCAAACTCCCTAACACTAGTCTCCCTTTAAGACTACCCAGGCAATGTGTGAAGCATCTGATTCGTCCGACGATGTCGAGTACCAAATATAGGTCGTAAAACAAAAAATAATAAACTAATTGTAGTATCTATAAGTGTTGTGTTGTTATCAGTGGCGTATCCAGGGGGCTGCGGGGGGGGCTGGACTTCCCCCCCGAAATCCCAGCTTTAACTATAGGGAGTATTCACGTGACGTCACATCGGCCATATTGGAGGCTACCTATAGTACTATTTAAAGTTTCATTTAGCTGTCAAAATAAAACGAATAATATTGTTTACGGGGAAATATGACAAGTTTGAACACGTATATCCCCCGATAAGTTGTACGAAAATGATAACTGTAATCTTTTGTAAACGACTAAAAGAGTAATCGAGAAAAAATAGTTTGTTTATGTTGATTTTAAGTAATAATAGCAAACCAAAGTTTGAGATCAGTTGAATTTGCATCAAACGCTAGCTGAAACATAGTAACAATGAACTACCAATCACATGCCATTGTGGCCTCCAATGTGGCCACTATGCGTAATACGTCAATGCACCCTATACTCTGCAATTCATCTAAAATTACTCAAAAAATTAAATAGATCAACGTATTTTCTCCATTTGCTTAGTTGGTTAAAGTTGTAACAATATTATAGTAATTTTATGTAATATTGATTGTTGAAAACATATTGAAATCGTATTTGGCGCCATTATAACCCGTATCAGTTTCAGCAACAAAGCACCGTACGTTCTTTTAAGACACCATTAAACCACTTTAAAATTACAGATTTATAAAAAATTGCTTGCGGCGCTATTGTGGGTGATACCTTCTCCAGAACCCCCCTTGTGTTGTATGTTGAGCACCATTTTACTGTTATATTCTGATCTGGGCAGCCCCTTCCGAAATATATTCCTGCATACGCTACTGGTTCTTATGTTCAGAGCAAAGCATTATTAATTAACGTTTTATATTTTACGACAATATTGTGGCAGAGTGTTGTAAGGGTGAGTAAATGAATATTATTTGAGACTACCCGGTGTTTTGGTTCTTGGGGAATTAGGGGGGGAGGGGGGGAGACTGTATGGTATATAAGGTTGTTTACGGGCCTGGTCCAGGTACCCGCAGTGCAGTGCGCTAAGGGAAAACGAAATTGTGAGTCTAACGGGGGGGGGGGGGGGGGGACTGTATGGTATGTAAGGTTGTTTACGGGCCTGGTCCAGGTACCCGCAGTGCAGTGTGCTAAAGGAAAACGAAATTGTGAGTCTAACGGGGGGGGGGGGGGACTGTATGGTATGTAAGGTTGTTTATGGGCCTGGTCCAGGTACCCGCAGTGCAGTATGCTAAGGGAAAAGGAAATGGTTAGTCTAACGGGGGGGGGGGGGGGGACTGTATGGTATGTAAGGTTGTTTATGGGCCTGGTCCAGGTACCCGCAGTGCAGTATGCTAAGGGAAAAGGAAATGGTAAGTCTAACGGGGGGGGGGGGACTGTATGGTATGTAAGGTTGTTTACGGGCCTGGTCCAGGTACCCGCAGTGCAGTATGCTAAGGGAAAAGGAAATGGTAAGTCTAACGGGGGGGGGGGGGGGGCTGTATGGTGTGTAAGGTTGTTTACGAGCCTGGTCCAGGTACCCGCAGTGCAGTATGCTAAGGGAAAAGGAAATGGTAAGTCTAACGGGGGGGGGGGGGGGGGGGGCTGTATGGTGTGTAAGGTTGTTTACGAGCCTGGTCCAGGTACCCGCAGTGCAGTATGCTAAGGGAAAAGGAAATGGTAAGTCTAACGGGGGGGGGGGGGGGGGGGGGCTGTATGGTATGTAAGGTTGTTTACGAGCCTGGTCCAGGTACCCGCAGTGCAGTGTGCTAAGGGAAAAGGAAATGGTAAGTCTAACGGGGGGGGGGGGGGGACTGTATGGTATGTAAGGTTGTTTACGGGCCTGGTCCAGGTACCCGCAGTGCAGTGTGCTAAGGGAAAAGGAAATGGTAAGTCTAACGTGGGGGGGGGGGGGGGGACTGTATGGTATGTAAGGTTGTTTACGGGCCTGGTCCAGGTACCCGCAGTGCAGTGTGCTAAGGGAAAAGGAAATGGAAAGTCTAACGGGGGGGGGGGGGGGGGACTGTATGGTATGTAAGGTTGTTTACGGGCCTGGTCCAGGTACCCGCAGTGCAGTGTGCTAAGGGAAAAGGAAATGGTAAGTCTAACGGGGGGGGGGGGGGGACTGTATGGTATGTAAGGTTGTTTACGGGCCTGGTCCAGGTACCAGGTAGGTAGGTAAAGGTGAGTCTAACGGGGGGGGGGGGGCTGTATGGTATGTAAGGTTGTTTACGGGCCTGGTGCAGGTACCAGGTAGGTAGGTAAAGGTGAGTCTAACGGGGGGGGGGGGGGGACTGTATGGTATGTAAGGTTGTTTACGGGCCTGGTCCAGGTGTACCAGGTAGGTAGGTAAAGGTGAGTCTAACGGGGGGGGGGGGACTGTATGGTATGTAAGGTTGTTTACGGGCCTGGTCCAGGTACCCGCAGTGCAGTGTGCTAAGGGAAAAGGAAATGTTAAGTCTAACGGGGGGGGGGGGGGGGGGGGCTGTATGGTATGTAAGGTTGTTTACGGGCCTGGTCCAGGTACCCGCAGTGCAGTATGCTAAGGGAAAAGGAAATGTTAAGTCTAACGGGGGGGGGGGGGGGGGGACTGTATGGTGTGTAAGGTTGTTTACGGGCCTGGTCCAGGTACCAGGTAGGTAGGTAAAGGTGAGTCTAACGGGGGGGGGGGGGACTGTATGGTATGTAAGGTTGTTTACGAGCCTGGTCCAGGTACCAGGTAGGTAGGTAAAGGTGAGTCTAACGGGGGGGGGGGGGTGGACTGTATGGTATGTAAGGTTGTTTACGGGTCTGGTCCAGGTACCAGGTAGGTAGGTAAAGGTAAGTCTAACGGGGGGGGGGGGGACTGTATGGTATGTAAGGTTGTTTACGGGCCTGGTCCAGGTACCAGGTAGGTAGGTAAAGGTGAGTCTAACGGGGGGGGGGGGACTGTATGGTATGTAAGGTTGTTTACGGGCCTGGTCCAGGTACCAGGTAGGTAGGTAAAGGTGAGTCTAACGGGGGGGGGGGGACTGTATGGTATGTAAGGTTGTTTACGGGCCTGGTCCAGGTACCAGGTAGGTAGGTAAAGGTGAGTCTAACGGGGGGGGGGGGGGACTGTATGGTATGTAAGGTTGTTTACGGGCCTGGTCCAGGTACCAGGTAGGTAGGTAAAGGTGAGTCTAACGGGGGGGGGGGGGGACTGTATGGTATGTAAGGTTGTTTACGGGCCTGGTCCAGGTACCAGGTAGGAAGGTAAAGGTGAGTCTAACGGGGGGGGGGGGGGACTGTATGGTATGTAAGGTTGTTTACGGGCCTGGTCCAGGTACCAGGTAGGTAGGTAAAGGTGAGTCTAACGGGGGGGGGGGGGGACTGTATGGTATGTAAGGTTGTTTACGGGCCTGGTCCAGGTACCAGGTAGGTAGGTAAAGGTGAGTCTAACGGGGGGGGGGGGGGACTGTATGGTATGTAAGGTTGTTTACGGGCCTGGTCCAGGTACCAGGTAGGAAGGTAAAGGTGAGTCTAACGGGGGGGGGGGGGGGACTGTATGGTGTGTAAGGTTGTTTACGGGCCTGGTCCAGGTACCAGGTAGGTAGGTAAAGGTGAGTCTAACGGGGGGGGGGGGGGGACTGTATGGTGTGTAAGGTTGTTTACGGGCCTGGTCCAGGTACCAGGTAGGAAGGTAAAGGTGAGTCTAACGGGGGGGGGGGGGACTGTATGGTATGTAAGGTTGTTTACGGGCCTGGTCCAGGTACCAGGTAGGTAGGTAAAGGTGAGTCTAACGGGGGGGGGGGGGGACTGTATGGTATGTAAGGTTGTTTACGGGCCTGGTCCAGGTACCAGGTAGGTAGGTAAAGGTGAGTCTAACGGGGGGGGGGGGGGACTGTATGGTGTGTAAGGTTGTTTACGGGCCTGGTCCAGGTACCAGGTAGGTAGGTAAAGGTGAGTCTAACGGGGGGGGGGGGGGGACTGTATGGTGTGTAAGGTTGTTTACGGGCCTGGTCCAGGTACCAGGTAGGTAGGTAAAGGTGAGTCTAACGGGGGGGGGGGGGGGACTGTATGGTGTGTAAGGTTGTTTACGGGCCTGGTCCAGGTACCAGGTAGGTAGGTAAAGGTGAGTCTAGCAGCTAAACTATTAAAACTGCGAACCCAACATTGTTTAGTAATATCCTTAGAGCTTTTTACACAATATGATAAACTGCCAAAATGTTAACTTTTAAGTACTAAAAACTGGTTAAAAATATATATACTAATGTTATCACTTCGGTTATCATATTCGATATCAATTAATTGTTTTCTTTTTTTAATTGGCTTAAAAATATCAACCGTGTGATTATTAACAATTATTAACAACATTATTACAGTTTTTACTTGAAGTCTCGGCTTAAAGAACGTTGGGTTTACATTTACACATTTGCCTTTCGCCGATAATAATGCAAATAGGCTTCACCAGTCAAAAATGCCTGGGTCAAGGATTTTTTGCTATGGAATTGTTTCATTACATGCTGCTATTTTCTATAGGGAAAACAACTCCACATCAACCATAAAAAATCATGTATTTAACTCGACTGTGCAGTGTAACTACTTGCATACGTAGCTGATAAGACGAGTACAATACTAATCTAGATGTGTGTACACGCTCACTGACAATAGACCCATCAGACTGTTTGCAATAATTAAAAGAGTAAGTCGAGCTGTCCGTACAACGACGCATCTTTGTTTCCTGAACTCTTTGGTTAGCGTAGTTTGTGCGTTGTGCAATTAGCGCCCATTCAGCCAGAGCTGAGAGAAATAACAATGATTCACCCATAAGGAGTTTTTTTTTGTAATTAACAGAGCGTTTAATTAAAGGGACTAGGGAAGGGTCTAATGGTTATGCCTCTCTGTGCATCGGACCCGCCGACCTCGTCCGTGCGTCCTTTACGTCGGTCTATCACCTTCATGCAAAGGGACTTATTAGTATGTAGGTACTGGTTCGCAACTATTAAATCAGTGTTCATATGGTCGTGTACATTTCTATCCGTATTAAGGTGCTACTAGGAGGAAATTTGAATTTTTTTAAAATGTGTATAAAAATAAACTTACGAAATTGGGGAATGAGATGGCGTAAAGAAACAAAATGTCGGCGCACCATTCTCGATATTGCATTTTTAACTCAAATAGATGATTTTCGAAATTGATATGAGACTCTTAGGTCCAGTTTCACCAAACTTTAATCCGGCGATTATCTGTTAATCGGAAATCAAAAATGTTGCCCGGTAGAATGATTACGAGTATACTGCTCTCACTGTAACGTACAAGGTGTTGTCGTCACGGGTTATGTAATAATTTTGCCTCCCCCTTTTCCACCTCCACTCGATACCGGCTGAGCGCGTGCAAGAAAGGTATGCGGGGAGGGTAGCGTTAAACAAGCCAGGTGTCATTGTTTAAAATAGCAATGTTTTGAAGTAGCTAAATGTTACAATTTCTTAATTACTTCTCAGATATATGGAATAATCACGAAAAAATGGATTTAAAATTAACTTGGAATTTTAAAAACAGCTTGAAAACTGTCAATTTTATAGCAGTGGTCTCGTCATCATTATAATATTCAGACTACGCAAACAATGTTAATATTGAAGCTATTTTTAAAATTCAAAATTAATTTTATATCAATTTTTCGTGATTAATCTATATAACTGAGAAGTTTTAGAGAAATTGTACATTTAAATACTTCACAAGATTGCTATTTTATGACCGCAACCCTCCCCGCATACTTTTCTCGCGCTCGTTCAGCTGGTACCGAGTGAAGGGGGAAAGGGGAAAGGGAAATTGTTACATGATCCGTGACGACAACACCTTGGACGTTACTACAGTGAGAGCAGTATATCTGTCGGCGTACACTTGTATTATATCAGTGCGCTTGCAGACTCCTTATAATGTAATTAAACATTGGGAGCCATTGCATTTGTGGCTGGATTATGAATGGGAAATCATATGTAGACTATAAATATAGGCCTATGATAAATGTATTCTAAAACACTTTACCCTCAATAAGAGTAATGTGCAAGTTCTAGTATACTAACTGGATATACTGAAAAAGTTCAAGGTGTCTTGTTTGTGTAGTTTCAGCCATCATCGGAAACTATTAAAATTCAAATTTCACATTTAAGAACATGCTCTCTAAAACTTCTTCCTACCTAGAAAAAATTACGTAACCACGATAATTTTCTTCCTATTTATTTAAGGTTTATTACGTTAACAATTAAGGGTTTTAAAATGTATTTTACTTTTTCAATTTGTTTCTGAAATCCCACCGTCCTTATCATCAAAGTGTGGTGTATAAGAGAGCTCCCGAAAGTGAGTTAGATCAGTAGCCAACCGCTAGCCCATAGAACAGAGTAAACCTGAGAGGCATGAATACAAAGGAAAAGCTGCGGGGCTGAATACTCGACTGAAAAAGTTTCTTAAACCCGCATTTATACGAAGTGAATTGAGGTGTCCGACTACTGCCGGCGGCGCGAGGGTGGAGGGGGTGGGGGGCGGCTCTGCGCCACCTGTGGCCTACAATCTAGAGTCCGTGCGACCACAAATGACCACCGTTGTGACGGTCATCCATGCCGTGCCGTGCCGTGCAGTGTCGTGCCGTGCAGACGATCCTCATACTGCCTCGCACCGTTGTGATGGTCATCCATGCCGTGCCGTGCCGTGCCGTGCCATGCCGTGCCGTGCAGTGCAGACGATCCTCATCCTGCCTCGACACCGTTGTGACGGTCATCAATGCCGTGCCGTGCCGTGCTGTGCCGTGCCGTGCCGTGCAGACGATCCTCATCCTGCCTCGCACCGTTGTGATGGTCATCCATGCCGTGCCGTGCCGTAAAGTGTCGTGCCGTGCAGACGATCCTCATCCTGCCTCGCACCGTTGTGATGGTCATCCATGCCGTGCCATGCCGTGCAGTGTCGTGCCGTGCAGACGATCCTCATCCTGCCTCGACACCGTTGTGATGGTCATCCATGCCGTGCCATGCCGTGCAGTGTCGTGCCGTGCAGACGATCCTCATCCTGCCTCGACACCGTTGTGACGGTCATCGATACCGTGCCGTGCCGTGCCGTGCCGTGCCGTGCAGTGCAGTTCCGTGCAGTTCCGTGCAGTTCCGTGCCGTGCAGACGATCCTCATACTGCCTCGCACCGTTGTGATGGTCATCCATGCCGTGCCGTGCCGTGCCGTGCCGTGCAGTGCCGTGCAGTGCCGTGCCGTGCCGTGCCGTGCAGTTCCGAGCCGTGCCGTGCCGTGCAGTTCCGAGCCGTGCAGACGATCCTCATCCTGCCTCGCACCGTTGTGACGGTCATCCATGCCGTGCCGTGCCGTGCCGTGCCGTGCCGTGCCGTGCCGTGCAGACGATCCTCATCCTGCCTCGCACCGTTGTGACGGTCATCCATGCCGTGCCATGCCATGCAGGCGATCCCCATGCTGCCTCGACACCGTTGCCAAAATGTGCCAGTTTCGTCGCAACACTGAAACACAATCGTGTATGATAATTCATAGGAGGGTGAATGAGATGAACAGTTAATCATTTATAACGCCCAATGTAACACGATTAATAATTAAAATGTTACCTAAAAGCCATGTGCAGTGGTGTATCGGGGTGATGAGCTCAAATGCTGAACGTTGTATAGAGGGGTCGTCCCCGATACCCGGTTGGGAGAAAATCACGAACGATTCCCATTAGGCCTATCTCAATATTAGTATTTCTGTTACTTTTATGAATTATTTGAATTTGAATTGTGATTATAAATTGTATTAGCTTTATGAACTTAATTACCTCACTAATTTTGGTGTAGGTGCCGGGTCTAAAACAAATTTAAATTTCTATGTGTAATAAAATGTATTATTATTATTTTTATTATTATTATTATTATTATTATTATTATTTTTATTATTATTTTTATTATTATTATTATTATTATTATTATTATTATTATTATTATTATTATTATTATTAATATTATTATTATTATTATTATTATTATTATTATTATTATTATTATTATTACAAAAAAAATATTATTATTATAATATTTTTTTTAAGCATTGTTACTTCTATAATTTTATAGTTGGTGCCAGATCTCACAGGTCTCAAAACATATTCATAGTTCCCACGTGAAGTCACAGCGGCCATGATTGCGACACAATCGATGAGAACCAATCCTAGATCATTGGCAAACACTATTCAAATTTAATAAAACATTCATACTTAAATTAAAAAAAAAGAATCAAATTCAAATTCAAATTTATAACCTAAATTACACGTAAGAAAATAAAAAATTACCGCACATACCAATTTTATTTCAAATACAGACTGAATCTTTAAGAACTAAGAAGTTGTGTTCTACCACAACAGCCTTCAATAATTGTTTCTTCATTGCAATATCACAGTTTAATCGCAGATGTGGCCGCCACGTGCAAAGATGTGACGTACTTGCAATACATTATTACGGATTTGAGTAAACAATGAATTTAATTAATTAATTGCACGAGCTTGCTTGTTAGCAATCCTTATCAAATGCAGATGGTATTAAGAATCACTCTACATCAAAACTATTAGAATATGTACGGATGCTTGTAAACAGTCTTGACGTAACTGCTTCAGCTTAGGCTGGTATTTGTGAATGCACTATTATGGTTTTATGGCATACACTACACTCCATCAAATATCTATAAGTTAGTCATATTAATATCCAACATCTTTCGTAGAATACTTGCTGAAGGAGGAACATCAGTTTAACATATAATGTTCCTCTCTTCAGGGGATGTTATGGTAGTTAATAAGAAATGTACGAGGGCTCTTTGCATGCAAATAAATCCCAGCGTTCGCCGAATGATTGAAGTATTTTTAGTCAGTATTGCCAACTATGGGAATCAAACCAGAAACATACAAATAACAGTCTCGCATACTACCACTGAGCCATACATCTGTATTATGTATCCACAACAGAAGTATTACCAGTGCACCAGCCTGTTTGAATGTCATGGAGTGGATGAAAGTAAACCGTTGTCGGTTCTAGTTCTGGATATCGTTCGCGTTATTCAAACCAATTGGAGGTAAAAAGTGGCAATACACACTCATGCGGTAGGTTTGCGAGCTATAGAATGAAGTCATGATGCCAGCGCCCTCTGTGTATGATTTTTATGTTAATGCGGTAGAAACAAGAACTATATAATAGAGTCGTGATGCCAGCGCCCTCTGTGTATGATTATTATGTCGAGTTGTAATACACACTCATGCGGTAGAAACAAGAACTATAGAATGGAGTCGTGATGCCAGCGCCCTCTGTGTATGATTATTATGTAGTGTTGTAATACACACTCATGCGGTAGAAACAAGAACTATATAATGCAGTCGTATGCCAGCGCCCTCTGTGTATGATTATTATGTCGAGTTGTAATACACACTCATGCGGTAGAAACAAGAACTATATAATGCAGTCGTATGCCAGCGCCCTCTGTGTATGATTATTATGTTCAGTTGTAATACTCACTAATGCGGTAGAAACAAGAACTATAGAATGGAGTCGTGATGCCAGCGCCCTCTGTGTATGATTATTATGTCCAGTTGTAATACACACTCATGCGGTAGAAACAAGAACTATAGAATGGAGTCGTGATGCCGGCGCCCTCTGTGTATGATTATTATGTCCAGTTGTAATACACACTAATGCGGTTGAAGCAAGAACTATAGAATAGAGTCGTGATGCCAGCGCCCTCTGTGTATGATTATTATGTCCAGTTGTAATACACACTAATGCGGTTGAAGCAAGAACTATAGAATGGAGTCGTGATGCCAGCGCCCTCTGTGTATGATTATTATGTCCAGTTGTAATACACACTCATGCGGTAGAAACAAGAACTATAGAATAGAGTCGTGATGCCAGCGCCCTCTGTGTATGATTATTATGTCCAGTTGTAATACACACTAATGCGGTAGAAACAAGAACTATAGAATGGAGTCGTGATGCCAGGACCCTCTGTGTATGATTATTATGTCCAGTTGTAATACTCACTAATGCGGTTGAAGCAAGAACTATAGAATGGAGTCGTGATGCCAGGACCCTCTGTGTATGATTATTATGTCCAGTTGTAATACTCACTAATGCGGTAGAAACAAGAACTATAGAATGGAGTCGTGATGCCAGGACCCTCTGTGTATGATTATTATGTCGTGTTGTAATACACACTCATGCGGTAGAAACAAGAACTATAGAATGGAGTCGTGATGCCAGGACCCTCTGTGTATGATTATTATGTCGTGTTGTAATACACACTAATGCGGTAGAAACAAGAACTATAGAATGCAGTCGTATGCCAGCGCCCTCTGTGTATGATTATTATGTCTAGTTGTAATACACACTCATGCGGTAGCAACAAGAACTATAGAATGGAGTCATGATGCCAGCGCCCTCTGTGTATGATTATTATGTCGTGTTGTAATACACACTCATGCGGTAGAAACAAGAACTATAGAATGCAGTCGTATGCCAGCGCCCTCTGTGTATGATTATTATGTCTAGTTGTAATACACACTCATGCGGTAGAAACAAGAACTATAGAATGCAGTCGTGATGCCAGCGCCCTCTGTGTATGATTATTATGTCTAGTTGTAATACTCACTAATGCGGTAGAAACAAGAACTATAGAATGGAGTCGTGATGCCAGCGCCCTCTGAGTATGATTATTATGTCTAGTTGTAATACTCACTAATGCGGTAGAAACAAGAACTATAGAATGGAGTCGTGATGCCAGCGCCCTCTGTGTATGATTATTATGTCTAGTTGTAATACACACTAATGCGGTAGAAACAAGAACTATATAATGGAGTCGTGATGCGCCCAGCGCCCTCTGTGTATGATTATTATGTCGAGTTGTAATACTCACTAATGCGGTAGAAACAAGAACTATAGAATGGAGTCGTGATGCCAGCGCCCTCTGTGTATGATTATTATGTCTAGTTGTAATACTCACTAATGCGGTAGAAACAAGAACTATATAATGGAGTCGTGATGCGCCCAGCGCCCTCTGTGTATGATTATTATGTCGAGTTGTTATACTTACTAATGCGGTAGAAACAAGAACTATAGAATGCAGTCGTATGCCAGCGCCCTCTGTGTATGATTATTATGTCTAGTTGTAATACACACTCATGCGGTAGCAACAAGAACTATAGAATGGAGTCATGATGCCAGCGCCCTCTGTGTATGATTATTATGTCGTGTTGTAATACACACTCATGCGGTAGAAACAAGAACTATAGAATGCAGTCGTATGCCAGCGCCCTCTGTGTATGATTATTATGTCTAGTTGTAATACTCACTAATGCGGTAGAAACAAGAACTATATAATGGAGTCGTGATGCGCCCAGCGCCCTCTGTGTATGATTATTATGTCGTGTTGTAATACACACTAATGCGGTAGAAACAAGAACTATAGAATGCAGTCGTATGCCAGCGTCCTCTGTGTATGATTATTATGTCTAGTTGTAATACACACTCATGCGGTAGCAACAAGAACTATAGAATGGAGTCATGATGCCAGCGCCCTCTGTGTATGATTATTATGTCGTGTTGTAATACACACTCATGCGGTAGAAACAAGAACTATAGAATGCAGTCGTATGCCAGCGCCCTCTGTGTATGATTATTATGTCTAGTTGTAATACACACTCATGCGGTAGAAACAAGAACTATAGAATGCAGTCGTGATGCCAGCGCCCTCTGTGTATGATTATTATGTCTAGTTGTAATACTCACTAATGCGGTAGAAACAAGAACTATAGAATGGAGTCGTGATGCCAGCGCCCTCTGAGTATGATTATTATGTCTAGTTGTAATACTCACTAATGCGGTAGAAACAAGAACTATAGAATGGAGTCGTGATGCCAGCGCCCTCTGTGTATGATTATTATGTCTAGTTGTAATACACACTAATGCGGTAGAAACAAGAACTATATAATGGAGTCGTGATGCGCCCAGCGCCCTCTGTGTATGATTATTATGTCGAGTTGTAATACTCACTAATGCGGTAGAAACAAGAACTATAGAATGGAGTCGTGATGCCAGCGCCCTCTGTGTATGATTATTATGTCTAGTTGTAATACTCACTAATGCGGTAGAAACAAGAACTATATAATGGAGTCGTGATGCGCCCAGCGCCCTCTGTGTATGATTATTATGTCGAGTTGTAATACTCACTAATGCGGTAGAAACAAGAACTATAGAATGGAGTCGTGATGCCAGCGCCCTCTGTGTATGATTATTATGTCTAGTTGTAATACTCACTAATGCGGTAGTAACAAGAACTATATAATGGAGTCGTGATGCGCCCAGCGCCCTCTGTGTATGATTATTATGTCGAGTTGTAATACTCACTAATGCGGTAGTAACAAGAACTATATAATGGAGTCGTGATGCCAGCGCCCTCTGTGTATGATTATTATGTCGTGTTGTAATACACACTCATGCGGTAGAAACAAGAACTATATAATGGAGTCGTGATGCGCCCAGCGCCCTCTGTGTATGATTATTATGTCGAGTTGTAATACTCACTAATGCGGTAGTAACAAGAACTATATAATGGAGTCGTGATGCCAGCGCCCTCTGTGTATGATTATTATGTCGTGTTGTAATACACACTCATGCGGTAGAAACAAGAACTATATAATGGAGTCGTGATGCGCCCAGCGCCCCCTGTGTATGATTATTATGTCGAGTTGTAATACTCACTAATGCGGTAGTAACAAGAACTATATAATGGAGTCGTGATGCCAGCGCCCTCTGTGTATGATTATTATGTCTAGTTGTAATACACACTCATGCGGTAGAAACAAGAACTATATAATAGAGTCGTGGTGCCAGCGCCCTCTGTGCATGATTATTATGTCTAGTTGTAATACTCACTCATGCGGTAGAAACAAGAACTATAGAATGGAGTCGTGATGCCAGCGCCGTCTGTGTATGATTATTATGTCGTGTTGTAATACTCACTCATGCGGTAGAAACAAGAACTATAGAATAGAGTCGTGGTGCCAGCGCCCTCTGTGCATGATTATTATGTCTAGTTGTAATACTCACTCATGCGGTAGAAACAAGAACTATAGAATGGAGTCGTGGTGCCAGCGTCCTCTGTGCATGATTATTATGTCTAGTTGTAATACTCACTCATGCGGTAGAAACAAGAACTATAGAATGGAGTCGTGATGCCAGCGCCCTCTGTGCATGATTATTATGTCTAGTTGTAATACTCACTCATGCGGTAGAAACAAGAACTATATAATAGAGTCGTGATGCCAGCGCCCTCTGTGTATGATTATTATGTCGTGTTGTAATACTCACTCATGCGGTAGAAACAAGAACTATAGAATAGAGTCGTGATTCCAGCGCCCTCTGTGCATGATTATTATGTCTAGTTGTAATACTCACTCATGCGGTAGAAACAAGAACTATTGAATAGAGTCGTGATGCCAGCGCCCTCTGTGTATGATTATTATGTCGAGTTGTAATACACACTCATGCGGTAGAAACAAGAACTATAGAATGGAGTCGTGATGCCAGCGCCCTCTGTGTATGATTATTATGTCGTGTTGTAATACTCACTTATGCGGTAGAAACAAGAACTATAGAATAGAGTCGTGGTGCCAGCGCCCTCTGTGTATGATTATTATGTCGTGTTGTAATACTCACTCATGCGGTAGAAACAAGAACTATATAATAGAGTCGTGATGCCAGCGCCCTCTGTGTATGATTATTATGTCGTTTTGTAATACTCACTCATGCGGTAGAAACAAGAACTATAGAATAGAGTCGTGGTGCCAGCGCCGTCTGTGCATGATTATTATGTCTAGTTGTAATACTCACTCATGCGGTAGAAACAAGAACTATAGAATGGAGTCGTGATGCCAGCGCCGTCTGTGTATGATTATTATGTCGTGTTGTAATACTCACTCATGCGGTAGAAACAAGAACTATAGAATAGAGTCGTGGTGCCAGCGCCGTCTGTGCATGATTATTATGTCTAGTTGTAATACTCACTCATGCGGTAGAAACAAGAACTATAGAATGGAGTCGTGATGCCAGCGCCGTCTGTGTATGATTATTATGTCGTGTTGTAATACTCACTCATGCGGTAGAAACAAGAACTATAGAATAGAGTCGTGGTGCCAGCGCCCTCTGTGCATGATTATTATGTCTAGTTGTAATACTTACTCATGCGGTAGAAACAAGAACTATAGAATAGAGTCGTGATGCCAGCGCCCTCTGTGCATGATTATTATGTCGTGTTGTAATACTCACTCATGCGGTAGAAACAAGAACTATAGAATGGAGTCGTGATGCCAGCGCCCTCTGTGTATGATTATTATGTCGTGTTGTAATACTCACTCATGCGGTAGAAACAAGAACTATTGAATAGAGTCGTGATGCCAGCGCCCTCTGTGTATGATTATTATGTCGAGTTGTAATACTCACTCATGCGGTAGAAACAAGAACTATAGAATGGAGTCGTGATGCCAGCGCCCTCTGTGTATGATTATTATGTCGTGTTGTAATACTCACTCATGCGGTAGAAACAAGAACTATTGAATAGAGTCGTGATGCCAGCGCCCTCTGTGTATGATTATTATGTCGAGTTGTAATACACACTCATGCGTTAAAAACAAGAACTATAGAAAGGAGTCGTGATGCCAGCGCCCTCTGTGTATGATTATTATGTCGTGTTGTAATACTTACTCATGCGGTAGAAACAAGAACTATAGAATAGAGTCGTGGTGCCAGCGCCCTCTGTGTATGATTATTATGTCGTGTTGTAATACTCAGTCATGCGGTAGAAACAAGAACTATAGAATAGAGTCGTGATGCCAGCGCCCTCTGTGTATGATTATTATGTCGTGTTGTAATACTCACTCATGCGGTAGAAACAAGAACTATAGAATAGAGTCGTGATGCCAGCGCCCTCTGTGTATGATTATTATGTCGTGTTGTAATACTCACTCATGCGGTAGAAACAAGAACTATAGAATAGAGTCGTGATGCCAGCGCCCTCTGTGTATGATTATTATGTCGTGTTGTAATACTCACTAAAGCCTGTATTACACGGTCAAATTTTTCATTCAAGAAGTTGAATTCAATCTTGAGTTCAACGAATTTGACCGTGTAATCGCCAAACTTGAATGAAAAAAATTGAGCTCAAGACTTGAATTCAATGTTGACTTCAACTTTTTTCAATTAGCGCATGCTCTAATTTCCATCAAACTTGAAGGAAACCAACCTATCAGGATCAACCTTCACCTGCACTGGCGCACTCCAGAGGCTTCGGCCAAAACTAAACGCAAACATAACCAACCCATAACAAACCCAAACATAATCATCTTAGTATCCTTGACATAACCTAACCCGACGAGGTTATATGAAGTGGTTATATAAATGAGCCTTGTTTGTACGCGATGCCATCGCCAGATTACCATAACGGTAATAAACTAATTATACTTGTTACAATTTAGAACCCTAGGCTAGCCATCTGAATGAACATTAAGGTTATGGTTGGTTACCTAGGCTAGGCGCTAGGCCTAGGCCTAGGCCAGGTTTAGTAATGTCAGTGGGCTTAAGCTCAATAATGTAAGTACTATGTAGTCCTACTACTGAACTATGAATGACAATTCCTATATGTATAATGTATATTATGTATATGTCAATTGCAGAGAAATAAAATACAAATGCATGCATAGGGACCTAGGCCTAGGCTTAGAATACGCGGGAACGGGAATAGGCCTACGGAATTCCACCAATCAGGACACAAGTTACACACCTACTCAAATTGAACCGTGTAACTGGACTTTCAATGTTTCCTTCAATTATTTTCATCAAATCGTGAATTCAAGATTGAGTTCAACTTCTTGAATGCAAAATTTGACCGTGTAATACAGGCTTAATGCGGTAGAAACAAGAACTATATAATAGAGTCGTGATGCCAGCGCCCTCTGTGTATGATTATTATGTCGTGTTGTAATACACACTCATGCGGTAGAAACAAGAACTATAGAATGGAGTCGTGATGCCAGCGCCCTCTGTGTATGATTATTATGTCGTGTTGTAATACTCACTCATGCGGTAGAAACAAGAACTATAGAATAGAGTCGTGATGCCAGCGCCCTCTGTGTATGATTATTATGTCGTGTTGTAATACTCACTAATGCGGTAGAAACAAGAACTATAGAATGGAGTCGTGATGCCAGCGCCCTCTGTGTATGATTATTATGTCGTGTTGTAATACTCACTCATGCGGTAGAAACAAGAACTATAGAATAGAGTCGTGGTGCCAGCGCCGTCTGTGCATGATTATTATGTCTAGTTGTAATACTCACTCATGCGGTAGAAACAAGAACTATAGAATGGAGTCGTGATGCCAGCGCCGTCTGTGTATGATTATTATGTCGTGTTGTAATACTCACTCATGCGGTAGAAACAAGAACTATAGAATAGAGTCGTGGTGCCAGCGCCCTCTGTGCATGATTATTATGTCTAGTTGTAATACTCACTCATGCGGTAGAAACAAGAACTATATAATGGAGTCGTGATGCCAGCGCCCTCTGTGTATGATAATTATGTCGTGTTGTAATACTCACTAATGCGGTAGAAACAAGAACTATATAATGGAGTCGTGATGCCAGCGCCCTCTGTGTATGATTATTATGTCGTGTTGTAATACTCACTAATGCGGTAGAAACAAGAACTATATAATGGAGTCGTGATGCCAGCGCCCTCTGTGTATGATTATTATGTCGTGTTGTAATACTCACTCATGCGGTAGAAACAAGAACTATATAATGCAGTCGTATGCCAGCGCCCTCTGTGTATGATTATTATGTCGAGTTGTAATACACACTCATGCGGTAGAAACAAGAACTATATAATGGAGTCGTGATGCCAGCGCCCTCTGTGTATGATTATTATGTCGTGTTGTAATACTCACTCATGCGGTAGAAACAAGAACTATATAATGGAGTCGTGATGCCAGCGCCCTCTGTGTATGATTATTATGTCGTGTTGTAATACACACTCATGCGGTAGAAACAAGAACTATATAATGGAGTCGTGATGCCAGCGCCCTCTGTGTATGATTATTATGTCGTGTTGTAATACTCACTCATGCGGTAGAAACAAGAACTATATAATGGAGTCGTGATGCCAGCGCCCTCTGTGTATGATTATTATGTCGTGTTGTAATACTCACTCATGCGGTAGAAACAAGAACTATATAATGCAGTCGTATGCCAGCGCCCTCTGTGTATGATTATTATGTCGAGTTGTAATACACACTCATGCGGTAGAAACAAGAACTATAGAATAGAGTCGTGATGCCAGCGCCCTCTGTGTATGATTATTATGTCGTGTTGTAATACACACTCATGCGGTAGAAACAAGAACTATATAATAGAGTCGTGATGCCAGCGCCCTCTGTGTACGATTATTGTGTCGAGTTGTAATACACACTCATGCGGTAGAAACAAGAACTATAGAATGGAGTCGTGATGCCAGCGCCCTCTGTGTATGATTATTATGTCGTGTTGTAATACACACTCATGCGGTAGAAACAAGAACTATAAAATAGAGTCGTGATGCCAGCGCCCTCTGTGTACGATTATTGTGTCGAGTTGTAATACTCACTAATGCGGTAGAAACAAGAACTATAGAATGGAGTCGTGATGCCAGCGCCGTCTGTGCATGATTATTATGTCTAGTTGTAATACTCACTCATGCGGTAGAAACAAGAACTATAGAATGGAGTCGTGATTCCAGCGCCCTCTGTGCATGATTATTATGTCTAGTTGTAATACTCACTCATGCGGTAGAAACAAGAACTATAGAATGGAGTCGTGATGCCAGCGCCCTCTGTGTATGATTATTATGTCGTGTTGTAATACTCACTCATGCGGTAGAAACAAGAACTATAGAATAGAGTCGTGATTCCAGCGCCCTCTGTGCATGATTATTATGTCTAGTTGTAATACTCACTCATGCGGTAGAAACAAGAACTATTGAATAGAGTCGTGATGCCAGCGCCCTCTGTGTATGATTATTATGTCGAGTTGTAATACACACTCATGCGGTAGAAACAAGAACTATAGAATGGAGTCGTGATGCCAGCGCCCTCTGTGTATGATTATTATGTCGTGTTGTAATACTCACTTATGCGGTAGAAACAAGAACTATAGAATAGAGTCGTGGTGCCAGCGCCCTCTGTGTATGATTATTATGTCGTGTTGTAATACTCACTCATGCGGTAGAAACAAGAACTATATAATAGAGTCGTGATGCCAGCGCCCTCTGTGTATGATTATTATGTCGTTTTGTAATACTCACTCATGCGGTAGAAACAAGAACTATAGAATAGAGTCGTGGTGCCAGCGCCGTCTGTGCATGATTATTATGTCTAGTTGTAATACTCACTCATGCGGTAGAAACAAGAACTATAGAATGGAGTCGTGATGCCAGCGCCGTCTGTGTATGATTATTATGTCGTGTTGTAATACTCACTCATGCGGTAGAAACAAGAACTATAGAATAGAGTCGTGGTGCCAGCGCCGTCTGTGCATGATTATTATGTCTAGTTGTAATACTCACTCATGCGGTAGAAACAAGAACTATAGAATGGAGTCGTGATGCCAGCGCCGTCTGTGTATGATTATTATGTCGTGTTGTAATACTCACTCATGCGGTAGAAACAAGAACTATAGAATAGAGTCGTGGTGCCAGCGCCCTCTGTGCATGATTATTATGTCTAGTTGTAATACTTACTCATGCGGTAGAAACAAGAACTATAGAATAGAGTCGTGATGCCAGCGCCCTCTGTGCATGATTATTATGTCGTGTTGTAATACTCACTCATGCGGTAGAAACAAGAACTATAGAATGGAGTCGTGATGCCAGCGCCCTCTGTGTATGATTATTATGTCGTGTTGTAATACTCACTCATGCGGTAGAAACAAGAACTATTGAATAGAGTCGTGATGCCAGCGCCCTCTGTGTATGATTATTATGTCGAGTTGTAATACTCACTCATGCGGTAGAAACAAGAACTATAGAATGGAGTCGTGATGCCAGCGCCCTCTGTGTATGATTATTATGTCGTGTTGTAATACTCACTCATGCGGTAGAAACAAGAACTATTGAATAGAGTCGTGATGCCAGCGCCCTCTGTGTATGATTATTATGTCGAGTTGTAATACACACTCATGCGTTAGAAACAAGAACTATAGAATGGAGTCGTGATGCCAGCGCCCTCTGTGTATGATTATTATGTCGTGTTGTAATACTTACTCATGCGGTAGAAACAAGAACTATAGAATAGAGTCGTGGTGCCAGCGCCCTCTGTGTATGATTATTATGTCGTGTTGTAATACTCAGTCATGCGGTAGAAACAAGAACTATAGAATAGAGTCGTGATGCCAGCGCCCTCTGTGTATGATTATTATGTCGTGTTGTAATACTCACTCATGCGGTAGAAACAAGAACTATAGAATAGAGTCGTGATGCCAGCGCCCTCTGTGTATGATTATTATGTCGTGTTGTAATACTTACTCATGCGGTAGAAACAAGAACTATAGAATAGAGTCGTGATGCCAGCGCCCTCTGTGTATGATTATTATGTCGTGTTGTAATACTCACTAAAGCCTGTATTACACGGTCAAATTTTTCATTCAAGAAGTTGAATTCAATCTTGAGTTCAACGAATTTGACCGTGTAATCGCCAAACTTGAATGAAAAAAATTGAGCTCAAGACTTGAATTCAATGTTGACTTCAACTTTTTTCAATTAGCGCATGCTCTAATTTCCATCAAACTTGAAGGAAACCAACCTATCAGGATCAACCTTCACCTGCACTGGCGCACTCCAGAGGCTTCGGCCAAAACTAAACGCAAACATAACCAACCCATAACAAACCCAAACATAATCATCTTAGTATCCTTGACATAACCTAACCCGACGAGGTTATATGAAGTGGTTATATAAATGAGCCTTGTTTGTACGCGATGCCATCGCCAGATTACCATAACGGTAATAAACTAATTATACTTGTTACAATTTAGAACCCTAGGCTAGCCATCTGAATGAACATTAAGGTTATGGTTGGTTACCTAGGCTAGGCGCTAGGCCTAGGCCTAGGCCAGGTTTAGTAATGTCAGTGGGCTTAAGCTCAATAATGTAAGTACTATGTAGTCCTACTACTGAACTATGAATGACAATTCCTATATGTATAATGTATATTATGTATATGTCAATTGCAGAGAAATAAAATACAAATGCATGCATAGGGACCTAGGCCTAGGCTTAGAATACGCGGGAACGGGAATAGGCCTACGGAATTCCACCAATCAGGACACAAGTTACACACCTACTCAAATTGAACCGTGTAACTGGACTTTCAATGTTTCCTTCAATTATTTTCATCAAATCGTGAATTCAAGATTGAGTTCAACTTCTTGAATGCAAAATTTGACCGTGTAATACAGGCTTAATGCGGTAGAAACAAGAACTATATAATAGAGTCGTGATGCCAGCGCCCTCTGTGTATGATTATTATGTCGTGTTGTAATACTCACTCATGCGGTAGAAACAAGAACTATAGAATAGAGTCGTGATGCCAGCGCCCTCTGTGTATGATTATTATGTCGTGTTGTAATACTCACTAATGCGGTAGAAACAAGAACTATAGAATGGAGTCGTGATGCCAGCGCCCTCTGTGTATGATTATTATGTCGTGTTGTAATACTCACTCATGCGGTAGAAACAAGAACTATAGAATAGAGTCGTGGTGCCAGCGCCGTCTGTGCATGATTATTATGTCTAGTTGTAATACTCACTCATGCGGTAGAAACAAGAACTATAGAATGGAGTCGTGATGCCAGCGCCGTCTGTGTATGATTATTATGTCGTGTTGTAATACTCACTCATGCGGTAGAAACAAGAACTATAGAATAGAGTCGTGGTGCCAGCGCCCTCTGTGCATGATTATTATGTCTAGTTGTAATACTCACTCATGCGGTAGAAACAAGAACTATAGAATGGAGTCGTGGTGCCAGCGTCCTCTGTGCATGATTATTATGTCTAGTTGTAATACTCACTCATGCGGTAGAAACAAGAACTATAGAATGGAGTCGTGATGCCAGCGCCGTCTGTGTATGATTATTATGTCGTGTTGTAATACTCACTCATGCGGTAGAAACAAGAACTATAGAATAGAGTCGTGGTGCCAGCGCCCTCTGTGCATGATTATTATGTCTAGTTGTAATACTCACTCATGCGGTAGAAACAAGAACTATAGAATGGAGTCGTGGTGCCAGCGTCCTCTGTGCATGATTATTATGTCTAGTTGTAATACTCACTCATGCGGTAGAAACAAGAACTATAGAATGGAGTCGTGATGCCAGCGCCCTCTGTGCATGATTATTATGTCTAGTTGTAATACTCACTCATGCGGTAGAAACAAGAACTATATAATAGAGTCGTGATGCCAGCGCCCTCTGTGTATGATTATTATGTCGTGTTGTTATACTCACTCATGCGGTAGAAACAAGAACTATAGAATGGAGTCGTGATGCCAGCGCCGTCTGTGCATGATTATTATGTCTAGTTGTAATACTCACTCATGCGGTAGAAACAAGAACTATAGAATGGAGTCGTGATGCCAGCGCCCTCTGTGTATGATTATTATGTCTAGTTGTAATACTCACTCATGCGGTAGAAACAAGAACTATAGAATGGAGTCGTGATGCCAGCGCCGTCTGTGCATGATTATTATGTCTAGTTGTAATACTCACTCATGCGGTAGAAACCAGAACTATAGAATGGAGTCGTGATGCCAGCGCCGTCTGTGTATGATTATTATGTCGTGTTGTAATACTCACTCATGCGGTAGAAACAAGAACTATAGAATAGAGTCGTGATGCCAGCGCCCTCTGTGTATGATTATTATGTCGTGTTGTAATACACACTCATGCGGTAGAAACAAGAACTATATAATAGAGTCGTGATACCAGCGCCCTCTGTGTACGATTATTGTGTCGAGTTGTAATACACACTCATGCGGTAGAAACAAGAACTATAGAATGGAGTCGTGATGCCAGCGCCCTCTGTGTATGATTATTATGTCGTGTTGTAATACACACTCATGCGGTAGAAACAAGAACTATAAAATAGAGTCGTGATGCCAGCGCCCTCTGTGTACGATTATTGTGTCGAGTTGTAATACTCACTAATGCGGTAGAAACAAGAACTATAGAATGGAGTCGTGATGCCAGCGCCGTCTGTGCATGATTATTATGTCTAGTTGTAATACTCACTCATGCGGTAGAAACAAGAACTATAGAATGGAGTCGTGATTCCAGCGCCCTCTGTGCATGATTATTATGTCTAGTTGTAATACTCACTCATGCGGTAGAAACAAGAACTATAGAATGGAGTCGTGATGCCAGCGCCCTCTGTGTATGATTATTATGTCGTGTTGTAATACTCACTCATGCGGTAGAAACAAGAACTATAGAATAGAGTCGTGATTCCAGCGCCCTCTGTGCATGATTATTATGTCTAGTTGTAATACTCACTCATGCGGTAGAAACAAGAACTATTGAATAGAGTCGTGATGCCAGCGCCCTCTGTGTATGATTATTATGTCGAGTTGTAATACACACTCATGCGGTAGAAACAAGAACTATAGAATGGAGTCGTGATGCCAGCGCCCTCTGTGTATGATTATTATGTCGTGTTGTAATACTCACTTATGCGGTAGAAACAAGAACTATAGAATAGAGTCGTGGTGCCAGCGCCCTCTGTGTATGATTATTATGTCGTGTTGTAATACTCACTCATGCGGTAGAAACAAGAACTATATAATAGAGTCGTGATGCCAGCGCCCTCTGTGTATGATTATTATGTCGTTTTGTAATACTCACTCATGCGGTAGAAACAAGAACTATAGAATAGAGTCGTGGTGCCAGCGCCGTCTGTGCATGATTATTATGTCTAGTTGTAATACTCACTCATGCGGTAGAAACAAGAACTATAGAATGGAGTCGTGATGCCAGCGCCCTCTGTGTATGATTATTATGTCGTGTTGTAATACTCACTAATGCGGTAGAAACAAGAACTATAGAATGGAGTCGTGATGCCAGCGCCGTCTGTGTATGATTATTATGTCGTGTTGTAATACTCACTCATGCGGTAGAAACAAGAACTATAGAATAGAGTCGTGGTGCCAGCGCCCTCTGTGCATGATTATTATGTCTAGTTGTAATACTTACTCATGCGGTAGAAACAAGAACTATAGAATAGAGTCGTGATGCCAGCGCCCTCTGTGCATGATTATTATGTCGTGTTGTAATACTCACTCATGCGGTAGAAACAAGAACTATAGAATGGAGTCGTGATGCCAGCGCCGTCTGTGTATGATTATTATGTCGTGTTGTAATACTCACTCATGCGGTAGAAACAAGAACTATAGAATAGAGTCGTGGTGCCAGCGCCGTCTGTGCATGATTATTATGTCTAGTTGTAATACTCACTCATGCGGTAGAAACAAGAACTATAGAATGGAGTCGTGATGCCAGCGCCGTCTGTGTATGATTATTATGTCGTGTTGTAATACTCACTCATGCGGTAGAAACAAGAACTATAGAATAGAGTCGTGGTGCCAGCGCCCTCTGTGCATGATTATTATGTCTAGTTGTAATACTTACTCATGCGGTAGAAACAAGAACTATAGAATAGAGTCGTGATGCCAGCGCCCTCTGTGCATGATTATTATGTCGTGTTGTAATACTCACTCATGCGGTAGAAACAAGAACTATAGAATGGAGTCGTGATGCCAGCGCCCTCTGTGTATGATTATTATGTCGTGTTGTAATACTCACTCATGCGGTAGAAACAAGAACTATTGAATAGAGTCGTGATGCCAGCGCCCTCTGTGTATGATTATTATGTCGAGTTGTAATACTCACTCATGCGGTAGAAACAAGAACTATAGAATGGAGTCGTGATGCCAGCGCCCTCTGTGTATGATTATTATGTCGTGTTGTAATACTCACTCATGCGGTAGAAACAAGAACTATTGAATAGAGTCGTGATGCCAGCGCCCTCTGTGTATGATTATTATGTCGAGTTGTAATACACACTCATGCGTTAGAAACAAGAACTATAGAATGGAGTCGTGATGCCAGCGCCCTCTGTGTATGATTATTATGTCGTGTTGTAATACTTACTCATGCGGTAGAAACAAGAACTATAGAATAGAGTCGTGGTGCCAGCGCCCTCTGTGTATGATTATTATGTCGTGTTGTAATACTCAGTCATGCGGTAGAAACAAGAACTATAGAATAGAGTCGTGATGCCAGCGCCCTCTGTGTATGATTATTATGTCGTGTTGTAATACTCACTCATGCGGTAGAAACAAGAACTATAGAATAGAGTCGTGATGCCAGCGCCCTCTGTGTATGATTATTATGTCGTGTTGTAATACTCACTCATGCGGTAGAAACAAGAACTATAGAATAGAGTCGTGATGCCAGCGCCCTCTGTGTATGATTATTATGTCGTGTTGTAATACTCACTAAAGCCTGTATTACACGGTCAAATTTTTCATTCAAGAAGTTGAATTCAATCTTGAGTTCAACGAATTTGACCGTGTAATCGCCAAACTTGAATGAAAAAAATTGAGCTCAAGACTTGAATTCAATGTTGACTTCAACTTTTTTCAATTAGCGCATGCTCTAATTTCCATCAAACTTGAAGGAAACCAACCTATCAGGATCAACCTTCACCTGCACTGGCGCACTCCAGAGGCTTCGGCCAAAACTAAACGCAAACATAACCAACCCATAACAAACCCAAACATAATCATCTTAGTATCCTTGACATAACCTAACCCGACGAGGTTATATGAAGTGGTTATATAAATGAGCCTTGTTTGTACGCGATGCCATCGCCAGATTACCATAACGGTAATAAACTAATTATACTTGTTACAATTTAGAACCCTAGGCTAGCCATCTGAATGAACATTAAGGTTATGGTTGGTTACCTAGGCTAGGCGCTAGGCCTAGGCCTAGGCCAGGTTTAGTAATGTCAGTGGGCTTAAGCTCAATAATGTAAGTACTATGTAGTCCTACTACTAAACTATGAATGACAATTCCTATATGTTTAATGTATATTATGTATATGTCAATTGCAGAGAAATAAAATACAAATGCATGCATAGGGACCTAGGCCTAGGCTTAGAATACGCGGGAACGGGAATAGGCCTACGGAATTCCACCAATCAGGACACAAGTTACACACCTACTCAAATTGAACCGTGTAACTGGACTTTCAATGTTTCCTTCAATTATTTTCATCAAATCGTGAATTCAAGATTGAGTTCAACTTCTTGAATGCAAAATTTGACCGTGTAATACAGGCTTAATGCGGTAGAAACAAGAACTATATAATAGAGTCGTGATGCCAGCGCCCTCTGTGTATGATTATTATGTCGTGTTGTAATACACACTCATGCGGTAGAAACAAGAACTATAGAATGGAGTCGTGATGCCAGCGCCCTCTGTGTATGATTATTATGTCGTGTTGTAATACTCACTCATGCGGTAGAAACAAGAACTATAGAATAGAGTCGTGATGCCAGCGCCCTCTGTGTATGATTATTATGTCGTGTTGTAATACTCACTAATGCGGTAGAAACAAGAACTATAGAATGGAGTCGTGATGCCAGCGCCCTCTGTGTATGATTATTATGTCGTGTTGTAATACTCACTCATGCGGTAGAAACAAGAACTATAGAATAGAGTCGTGGTGCCAGCGCCGTCTGTGCATGATTATTATGTCTAGTTGTAATACTCACTCATGCGGTAGAAACAAGAACTATAGAATGGAGTCGTGATGCCAGCGCCGTCTGTGTATGATTATTATGTCGTGTTGTAATACTCACTCATGCGGTAGAAACAAGAACTATAGAATAGAGTCGTGGTGCCAGCGCCCTCTGTGCATGATTATTATGTCTAGTTGTAATACTCACTCATGCGGTAGAAACAAGAACTATAGAATGGAGTCGTGGTGCCAGCGTCCTCTGTGCATGATTATTATGTCTAGTTGTAATACTCACTCATGCGGTAGAAACAAGAACTATAGAATGGAGTCGTGATGCCAGCGCCGTCTGTGTATGATTATTATGTCGTGTTGTAATACTCACTCATGCGGTAGAAACAAGAACTATAGAATAGAGTCGTGGTGCCAGCGCCCTCTGTGCATGATTATTATGTCTAGTTGTAATACTCACTCATGCGGTAGAAACAATAACTATAGAATGGAGTCGTGGTGCCAGCGTCCTCTGTGCATGATTATTATGTCTAGTTGTAATACTCACTCATGCGGTAGAAACAAGAACTATAGAATGGAGTCGTGATGCCAGCGCCCTCTGTGCATGATTATTATGTCTAGTTGTAATACTCACTCATGCGGTAGAAACAAGAACTATATAATAGAGTCGTGATGCCAGCGCCCTCTGTGTATGATTATTATGTCGTGTTGTAATACTCACTCATGCGGTAGAAACAAGAACTATAGAATGGAGTCGTGATGCCAGCGCCGTCTGTGCATGATTATTATGTCTAGTTGTAATACTCACTCATGCGGTAGAAACAAGAACTATAGAATGGAGTCGTGATGCCAGCGCCCTCTGTGTATGATTATTATGTCTAGTTGTAATACTCACTCATGCGGTAGAAACAAGAACTATAGAATGGAGTCGTGATGCCAGCGCCCTCTGTGTATGATTATTATGTCTAGTTGTAATACTCACTCATGCGGTAGAAACAAGAACTATAGAATGGAGTCGTGATGCCAGCGCCGTCTGTGCATGATTATTATGTCTAGTTGTAATACTCACTCATGCGGTAGAAACAAGAACTATAGAATGGAGTCGTGATGCCAGCGCCGTCTGTGTATGATTATTATGTCGTGTTGTAATACTCACTCATGCGGTAGAAACAAGAACTATAGAATGGAGTCGTGGTGCCAGCGCCGTCTGTGCATGATTATTATGTCGAGTTGTAATACTCACTAATGCGGTAGAAACAAGAACTATAGAATGGAGTCGTGATGCCAGCGCCCTCTGTGTATGATTATTATGTCGTGTTGTAATACACACTCATGCGGTAGAAACAAGAACTATAGAATGGAGTCGTGGTGCCAGCGCCGTCTGTGCATGATTATTATGTCGTGTTGTAATACTCACTCATGCGGTAGAAACAAGAACTATAGAATGGAGTCGTGATGCCAGCGCCGTCTGTGCATGATTATTATGTCGTGTTGTAATACACACTCATGCGGTAGAAACAAGAACTATAGAATGGAGTCGTGATGCCAGCGCCGTCTGTGTATGATTATAATGTCGAGTTGTAATACTCACTCATGCGGTAGAAACAAGAACTATAGAATGGAGTCGTGATGCCAGCGCCCTCTGTGTATGATTATTATGTCTAGTTGTAATACTCACTCATGCGGTAGAAACAAGAACTATAGAATGGAGTCGTGATGCCAGCGCCCTCTGTGTATGATTATTATGTCGAGTTGTAATACTCACTCATGCGGTAGAAACAAGAACTATAGAATGGAGTCGTGATGCCAGCGCCGTCTGTGCATGATTATTATGTCTAGTTGTAATACTCACTCATGCGGTAGAAACAAGAACTATAGAATGGAGTCGTGATGCCAGCGCCCTCTGTGTATGATTATTATGTCGAGTTGTAATACTCACTCATGCGGTAGAAACAAGAACTATAGAATGGAGTCGTGATGCCAGCGCCCTCTGTGCATGATTATTATGTCTAGTTGTAATACTCACTCATGCGGTAGAAACAAGAACTATAGAATGGAGTCGTGATGCCAGCGCCCTCTGTGTATGATTATTATGTCTAGTTGTAATACTCACTCATGCGGTAGAAACAAGAACTATAGAATGGAGTCGTGATGCCAGCGCCCTCTGTGTATGATTATTATGTCGAGTTGTAATACTCACTCATGCGGTAGAAACAAGAACTATAGAATGGAGTCGTGATGCCAGCGCCCTCTGTGCATGATTATTATGTCTAGTTGTAATACTCACTCATGCGGTAGAAACAAGAACTATAGAATGGAGTCGTGATGCCAGCGCCGTCTGTGTATGATGATTATGTCTAGTTGTAATACTCACTCATGCGGTAGAAACAAGAACTATAGAATGGAGTCGTGATGCCAGCGCCCTCTGTGTATGATTATTATGTCGAGTTGTAATACTCACTCATGCGGTAGAAACAAGAACTATAGAATGGAGTCGTGATGCCAGCGCCCTCTGTGTATGATTATTATGTCCAGTTGTAATACACACTAATGCGGTTGAAGCAAGAACTATAGAATGGAGTCGTGATGCCAGCGCCCTCTGTGTATGATTATTATGTCGAGTTGTAATACTCACTCATGCGGTAGAAACAAGAACTATAGAATGGAGTCGTGATGCCAGCGCCGTCTGTGCATGATTATTATGTCTAGTTGTAATACACACTCATGCGGTAGAAACAAGAACTATAGAATGGAGTCGTGGTGCCAGCGCCGTCTGTGCATGATTATTATGTCTAGTTGTAATACTCACTCATGCGGTAGAAACAAGAACTATAGAATGGAGTCGTGATGCCAGCGCCGTCTGTGTATGATGTTTATGTCGTGTTGTAATACACACTCATGCGGTAGAAACAAGAACTATAGAATGGAGTCGTGATGCCAGCGCCCTCTGTGTATGATTATTATGTCGTGTTGTAATACTCACTCATGCGGTAGAAACAAGAACTATAGAATAGAGTCGTGGTGCCAGCGCCGTCTGTGCATGATTATTATGTCTAGTTGTAATACTCACTCATGCGGTAGAAACAAGAACTATAGAATGGAGTCGTGATGCCAGCGCCGTCTGTGTATGATTATTATGTCGTGTTGTAATACTCACTCATGCGGTAGAAACAAGAACTATAGAATGGAGTCGTGATGCCAGCGCCCTCTGTGTATGATTATTATGTCCAGTTGTAATACTCACTTATGCGGTAGAAACAAGAACTATAGAATGGAGTCGTGATGCCAGCGCCCTCTGTGCATGATTATTATGTCGAGTTGTAATACACACTCATGCGGTAGAAACAAGAACTATAAAATAGAGTCGTGATGCCAGCGCCCTCTGTGTATGATTATTATGTCCAGTTGTAATACTCACTCATGCGGTAGAAACAAGAACTATAGAATGGAGTCGTGATGCCAGCGCCCTCTGTGTATGATTATTATGTCTAGTTGTAATACACACTCATGCGGTAGAAACAAGAACTATAGAATGGAGTCGTGATGCCAGCGCCCTCTGTGTATGATTATTATGTCTAGTTGTAATACACACTCATGCGGTAGAAACAAGAACTATAGATTGGAGTCGTGATGCCAGCGCCGTCTGTGTATGATTATTATGTCGTGTTGTAATACTCACTCATGCGGTAGAAACAAGAACTATAGAATGGAGTCGTGATGCCAGCGCCCTCTGTGTATGATTATTATGTCCAGTTGTAATACTCACTTATGCGGTAGAAACAAGAACTATAGAATGGAGTCGTGATGCCAGCGCCCTCTGTGCATGATTATTATGTCGTGTTGTAATACTCACTCATGCGGTAGAAACAAGAACTATAGAATAGAGTCGTGGTGCCAGCGCCCTCTGTGTATGATTATTATGTCGTGTTGTAATACACACTCATGCGGTAGAAACAAGAACTATAGAATGGAGTCGTGATGCCATCGCCCTCTGTGTATGATTATTATGTCGTGTTGTAATACACACTCATGCGGTAGAAACAAGAACTATAGAATGGAGTCGTGATGCCAGCGCCCTCTGTGTATGATTATTATGTCGTGTTGTAATACACACTCATGCGGTAGAAACAAGAACTATAGAATGGAGTCGTGATGCCAGCGCCGTCTGTGTATGATTATTATGTCGTGTTGTAATACTCACTCATGCGGTAGAAACAAGAACTATAGAATGGAGTCGTGATGCCAGCGCCCTCTGTGTATGATTATTATGTCGTGTTGTAATACACACTCATGCGGTAGAAACAAGAACTATAGAATGGAGTCGTGATGCCAGCGCCCTCTGTGTATGATTATTATGTCGTGTTGCAATACACACTCATGCGGTAGAAACAACAACTATAGAATAGAGTCGTGGTGCCAGCGCCCTCTGTGTATGATTATTATGTCGTGTTGTAATACACACTCATGCGGTAGAAACAAGAACTATAGAATGGAGTCGTGATGCCATCGCCCTCTGTGTATGATTATTATGTCGTGTTGTAATACACACTCATGCGGTAGAAACAAGAACTATAGAATGGAGTCGTGATGCCAGCGCCCTCTGTGTATGATTATTATGTCGTGTTGTAATACACACTCATGCGGTAGAAACAAGAACTATAGAATAGAGTCGTGATGCCAGCGCCGTCTGTGTATGATTATTATGTCGTGTTGTAATACTCACTCATGCGGTAGAAACAAGAACTATAGAATGGAGTCGTGATGCCAGCGCCCTCTGTGTATGATTATTATGTCGTGTTGTAATACACACTCATGCGGTAGAAACAAGAACTATAGAATGGAGTCGTGATGCCAGCGCCCTCTGTGTACGATTATTATGTCGTGTTGTAATACACACTCATGCGGTAGAAACAAGAACTATAGAATGGAGTCGTGATGCCAGCGCCCTCTGTGTATGATTATTATGTCGTGTTGTAATACACACTCATGCGGTAGAAGCAGGAACTATAGAATAGAGTCATGATGCCAGCGCCCTCTGTGTATGATTATTATGTCGTGTTGTAATACACACTCATGCGGTAGAAGCAAGAACTATAGAATGGAGTCGTGATGCCAGCGCCCTCTGTGTATGATTAATATGTCGTGTTGCAATACACACTCATGCGGTAGAAACAAGAACTATAGAATGGAGTCGTGATGCCAGCGCCCTCTGTGTATGATTATTTTGTCGTGTTGTAATACACACTCATGCGGTAGAAACAACAACTATAGAATAGAGTCGTGGTGCCAGCGCCCTCTGTGTATGATTATTATGTCGTGTTGTAATACACACTTATGCGGTAGAAACAAGAACTATAGAATGGAGTCGTGATGCCAGCGCCCTCTGTGTATGATTATTATGTAGAGTTGTAATACTCACTCATGCGGTAGAAACAAGAACTATAGAATAGAGTCGTGGTGCCAGCGCCGTCTGTGTATGATTATTATGTCGTGTTGTAATACACACTCATGCGGTAGAAACAAGAACTATAGAATGGAGTCGTGGTGCCAGCGCCCTCTGTGTATGATTATTATGTCGTGTTGTAATACACACTCATGCGGTAGAAGCAAGAACTATAGAATAGAGTCGTGATGCCAGCGCCCTCTGTGTATGATTATTATGTCGTGTTGTAATACACACTCATGCGGTAGAAGCAAGAACTATAGAATGGAGTCGTGATGCCAGCGCCCTCTGTGTATGATTATTATGTCGTGTTGTAATACACACTCATGCGGTAGAAACAAGAACTATAGAATAGAGTCGTGATGCCAGCGCCCTCTGTGTATGATTATTATGTCGAGTTGTAATACACACTCATGCGGTAGAAACAAGAACTATAGAATGGAGTCATGATGCCAGCGCCCTCTGTGTATGATTATTATGTCGTGTTGTAATACACACTCATGCGGTAGAAACAAGAACTATAGAATGGAGTCGTGATGCCAGCGCCCTCTGTGTATGATAATTATCTTGTGTTGTAATACTCACTAATGCGGTAGAAACAAGAACTATAGAATGGAGTCGTGATGCCAGCGCCCTCTGTGTATGATTATTATGTCGTGTTGTAATACACACTCATGCGGTAGAAACAAGAACTATAGAATGGAGTCGTGATGCCAGCGCCCTCTGTGTATGATTATTATGTCGTGTTGTAATACACACTCATGCGGTAGAAACAAGAACTATAGAATAGAGTCGTGATGCCAGCGCCCTCTGTGTATGATTATTGTGTGGAGTTGTAATACACACTAATGCGGTAGAAACAAGAACTATAGAATTGAGTCGTGATGCCAGCGCCCTCTGTGTATGATTATTGTGTCGAGTTGTAATACACACTAATGCGGTAGAAACAAGAACTAAAGAATGGAGTCGTGATGCCAGCGCCCTCTGTGTATGATTATTATGTCGTGTTGTAATACACACTCATGCGGTAGAAACAAGAACTATAGAATGGAGTCGATATGCCAGCGCCCTCTGTGTATGATAATTATGTCGTGTTGTAATACACACTCATGCGGTAGAAACAAGAACTATAGAATGGAGTCGTGATGCCAGCGCCCTCTGTGTACGATTATTATGTCGTGTTGTAATACTCACTAATGCGGTAGAAACAAGAACTATAGAATGGAGTCGTGATGCCAGCGCCCTCTGTGTATGATTATTATGTCGAGTTGTAATACTCACTCATGCGGTAGAAACAAGAACTATAGAATGGAGTCGTGATGCCAGCGCCCTCTGTGTATGATTATTATGTCGTGTTGTAATACACACTCATGCGGTAGAAACAAGAACTATAGAATGGAGTCGTGATGCCAGCGCCCTCTGTGTACGATTATTATGTCGTGTTGTAATACTCACTAATGCGGTTGAAGCAAGAACTATAGAATGGAGTCGTGATGCCAGCGCCCTCTGTGTACGATTATTATGTCGTGTTGTAATACTCACTCATGCGGTAGAAACAAGAACTATAGAATGGAGTCGTGATGCCAGCGCCCTCTGTGTATGATTATTATGTCGAGTTGTAATACTCACTCATGCGGTAGAAACAAGAACTATAGAATGGAGTCGTGATGCCAGCGCCCTCTGTGTACGATTATTATGTCGTGTTGTAATACTCACTAATGCGGTAGAAACAAGAACTATAGAATGGAGTCGTGATGCCAGCGCCCTCTGTGTATGATTATGATGTCGTGTTGTAATACACACTAATGCGGTAGAAACAAGAACTATAGAATGGAGTCGTGATGCCAGCGCCCTCTGTGTACGATTATTATGTCGTGTTGTAATACTCACTAATGCGGTAGAAACAAGAACTATAGAATGGAGTCGTGATGCCAGCGCCCTCTGTGTATGATTATGATGTCGTGTTGTAATACACACTAATGCGGTAGAAACAAGAACTATAGAATGGAGTCGTGATGCCAGCGCCCTCTGTGTACGATTATTATGTCGTGTTGTAATACTCACTAATGCGGTAGAAACAAGAACTATAGAATGGAGTCGTGATGCCAGCGCCCTCTGTGTATGATTATTATGTCGTGTTGTAATACACACTAATGCGGTAGAAACAAGAGCTATAGAATGGAGTCGTGATGCCAGCGCCCTCTGTGTACGATTATTATGTCGTGTTGTAATACTCACTAATGCGGTAGAAACAAGAACTATAGAATGGAGTCGTGATGCCAGCGCCCTCTGTGTATGATTATTATGTCTAGTTGTAATACACACTCATGCGGTAGAAACAAGAACTATAGAATGGAGTCGTGATGCCAGCGCCCTCTGTGAATGATAATTATGTCCAGTTGTAATACACACTCATGCGGTGGAAGCAAGAACTATAGAATGGAGTCGTGATGCCAGCGCCCTCTGTGAATGATAATTATGTCCAGTTGTAATACACACTTATGCGGTAGAAACAAGAACTATAAAATGGAGTCGTGATGCCAGCGCCCTCTGTGTATGATTATTATGTCGAGTTGTAATACTCACTTATGCGGTAGAAACAAGAACTATAGAATGGAGTCGTGATGCCAGCGCCCTCTGTGTATGATTATTATGTCGAGTTGTAATACACACTCATGCGGTAGAAACAAGAACTATAGAATGGAGTCGTGATGCCAGCGCCCTCTGTGAATGATAATTATGTCCAGTTGTAATACACACTTATGCGGTAGAAACAAGAACTATAAAATGGAGTCGTGATGCCAGCGCCCTCTGTGTACGATTATTATGTAGAGTTGTAACACTCACTAATGCGGTAGAAACAAGAACTATAGAATGGAGTCGTGATGCCAGCGCCCTCTGTGAATGATAATTATGTCCAGTTGTAATACACACTCATGCGGTGGAAGCAAGAACTATAGAATGGAGTCGTGATGCCAGCGCCCTCTGTGAATGATAATTATGTCCAGTTGTAATACACACTTATGCGGTAGAAACAAGAACTATAAAATGGAGTCGTGATGCCAGCGCCCTCTGTGTATGATTATTATGTCGAGTTGTAATACTCACTTATGCGGTAGAAACAAGAACTATAGAATGGAGTCGTGATGCCAGCGCCCTCTGTGTATGATTATTATGTCGAGTTGTAATACACACTCATGCGGTAGAAACAAGAACTATAGAATGGAGTCGTGATGCCAGCGCCCTCTGTGTATGATTCTTATGTAGAGTTGTAACACTCATCAATGCGGTAGAAACAAGAACTATAGAATGGAGTCGTGATGCCAGCGCCCTCTGTGTACGATTATTATGTAGAGTTGTAACACTCACTAATGCGGTAGAAACAAGAACTATAGAATGGAGTCGTGATGCCAGCGCCCTCTGTGTATGATTCTTATGTAGAGTTGTAACACTTACTAATGCGGTAGAAACAAGAACTATAGAATGGAGTCGTGATGCCAGCGCCCTCTGTGTATGATTATTATGTAGAGTTGTAACACTCACTAATGCGGTAGAAACAAGAACTTTAGAATGAAGTCATGATGCCAGCGCCCTCTGTGTATGATTATTATGTAGAGTTGTAACACTCACTAATGCGGTAGAAACAAGAACTATAGAATGAAGTCATGATGCCAGCGCCCTCTGTGTATGATTATTATGTAGAGTTGTAACACTCACTAATGCGGTAGAAACAAGAACTATAGAATGGAGTCGTGATGCCAGGACCCTCTGTGTATGATTATTATGTCGAATGGTATATATGTGAAGAGGGAATATTATAATATCTTTGTATGTGAACGTATGTGAACACAACTCACTATGGAAACGTTTCAATTCGTATAGGGTACGTTCTGTAAACAAAGTATTATGATGTTTTATTACTGTACGAATGACGACCATGTTGTCTATTCCATGTGTGTCTACTACATAATCAAGAACTGAAATCATTTATTTTTACTGATAAACAATACAAAAATCAAACATAAATGCCAGTTTAAATTGAGATCGAGCTATAGTTATTTTGTCAACTGAGAATAATCAAACGTTTATCAATTGTCAAAATTTAGTTATTATCTTCTAAAGCCTTTATGGAAGTTAAATGTGAGCCAATACAGTAAATAAATGGAACGATTATAAATATGATTGGCTTTTCTTTTGATACAAAAAATGCATTATTCTCAATGGTCCAGTTTGTGTGCATGTTCAGTTCATTTTCAAGCAATTAAAACATTTGGCATTCAGAGGTCAATAAATTCAAAGTACAAGCAGTTGTTTTGTTACAAGTACACTAAACCTAAATCCAGACAATGTTGATCACTTATTTCGCTTCACCAACATTTCTACCCCAAATAATGGATTTCAAATACAACCCAAGGGATAAAATTGAATTTCCTCCCTAAAACGAGCGTACCATTTCGGAGACCAATACATCGTCCCGCAGTAAATAAATAATAACCTCGAATAAGAAAGGTTAATCTTACATCGACGTTTCCTCGAAACCAGCTGCCTGACCTTCCGCCCATGTACGAGCCCGTATATTATCAGGCCGCAATGTTTATTGCAAAGGGTTGGTTCTCCATTAAACCGCCTTCTAATCAATGGCGCTGAGGGTAGAATACTGACGGCCACATTAAACAGGGTCTGTATTTAATTAGCCTATGATTAAATTAGAGAATGTCCAAGATAGTATAACATAATTCAAAGTGGTGATTGTTCACTGCGTGTGCCGGCTGGACTCTTCCCCAGGGAGGAACTATCCCTGTTGTGGGCAAGGGGAATACCCTTACCTACATTCGGTATCATCATAACCTATTATAACTATAACCGCTCTAGCATCCTACAACAAATTATTCTGAAATTGGATACAAATTGATGGTATGCAAAGTTTAATTTTGCAATGATTAAAGAACAAGACATGGTAACTACTTTAGCTACCACCGTCTCGTTTAGCTTTAGGTCTGGAACTGAGGGAAATAATGCGTCTTTATCAACAATAAAGATAATGTCTCCAAAGAAAGTATAAATGAGCGAAGGACACCTCTACGTCAAAAACCACAGAAAATTTTCATTTTTTAATGATATGTCAAGATTGAAACACAAAATCGAAAATCTGAGAAACCACAGCGCTGTAGTTTGGTAAGCCCTGCAGACTGAATGATACATGACGTATTTAACGTTATAATCAGAATTACTGTGATAACAATTTCCTTAAATCACTAAAGAAATTTTTATCACAGTCATACTGATAATAACGTTAAATACATTTATCATTCAGTCTGTAGGGCTTACCAAACCACAGCGTTATGGTTTCTCAGATTTTCGATTTTGTGTTTCAATCTTGACATATCATTAAAAAATGAAAATTGTCTGCGGTTTTTGACCAAAAGATCTTGATTTGAAATCTGTGAAAATATATCATATTGTAGTTTTTGTATAAATTATGAATGTTATAAAACATAATATGTTGATGTGATTATTGACGTAATAATATTATACATAAAATATCAGTTGTACGCTTTAAGTGTTTATGTTTCGTTTTAGTGGAAGTATTTATTATTTAACTGAGAATTTGATGCTTCAGGTTTGTAATTCAATAAGCTTCTGGTGCGGTATACATATTCAATTAAAACCCCCAAGGCTTTTGTTCTGGCATATTATTTAATTAAAACCTGATAGTGGAGTAGTCTATACGAACGAGCCTATTTACCTTTAGCTCCAGTCATGAAGACAGCTTTGTTTTGAGCAAGCAAGACTTATGAAAGAATGATCCCTTTCAATGGAAGACGAAGAATTCTCTTTGTGCTCCAGTTCCTGTGCATTGTTTTCAACGAGTCTGACTCGATGAATGATTTCGCGATGCAAATGTCTCGTCTGGGTAATGGAAGCTGCCCATTGACTGCTCCCAGGGACCCACCAATAGCAAGACAACCCTTTGCTCCACACCATTAGGGCGCCACTAATTGTACGGCGCTAATTAGGCAGACAGACATTTCTTAATTATGTGCATCTCTCGTAAACTACAGCAACGTATCGGAGAAAGCGGAACACAAGGATGTTTGGAGTTGCCGAGAGACCAGCCAGCCTTGCATTTACAATAAAGCAATAATAAATTATTAAGAATTCCGTGATAATTCATTACAAATAGTAATTTTCCAGGGAAAAAATATTTTTTATTGGAAGACGGGAAGATGAAATTCAAAACTTTCAAGTTTTTAATGTGGTTATACTTGTACCTATGATCATCTGGTCGGTTTTTTGTCGCCTGGTTGGTATTAATTAAGCGAGCGTAGCAAGCGTCTCCATTCTACTTTTATGGCACTCGTTCTGTGTTTTGTATTTTTGTTTTTTGTGTCTCGCGATAGCGGCCAAACGAAGAGTCGGATCAAGTTGAAATTAGGACCATTCACAAGCCTCGATGTGGATTGAACGCCATTATGTTTGTGGATAAATCGGTCAAAAAGTTATTTGAATAGTCTTTTTTAAACAAAAGGTCAACAAAATACGAGTTGGCTATTTTGTAGTAAATGTTCGTCTCGTCTCAAATCTGTTAACTCTTAATAGATCCGATAAGTTCTTCAGATGGAAGCTATAATCACTATAAGCACTTCCTTCCGCAATAGATGTGTCTCTTCAACTTGTTTGGAGAACTTGAGTCTTAACAATTAGCTTGAGCCGCTCCTCACAGGTTCTATACAGTAGAAGGGCGTCTCATTTCTCACCACCTTGGATCGTCCAATATGTGGAGTATGCTCGGATGCACAATCAAGGCACAGACAGTTGTCAAGGTATGGAATCTGCCCTAAATTTCTAGGTTTTTCTTATAGAAAATATCATGCATTGGTGAGGTAAGAACGTAAGGATGATACAGCATGGTTACAATAATTATGCTTTGTTTACGATTCAACATCCGATAGTAACTATAGTTGAGTTAGTCACTGCCTCTCCCTCACAGTAGGGCCTATGTGTACATACTACATATACGCCAAGAGTGGCCATTTCCACTGACTTGAGAATTGAGATAAAACATATTGCTATACTTATCGACTGACCACATCGCACCCTTGTGGAATCAGAAATCGAAGGGGGGATGGGGGGGGGGGGCTTGAGGAGTAGGAGGCGAGGTAAGGGAATAGAGTCCGGATTCTCATCTTGTGCATTCTTTATAATGTTATTTCAGACGAAAGGTCACTTACAGGGAATGTAAATAAATAAATGCAAAACAGCGAAAGTTGAGTGGAGTTAACTGTCTGCTTTTAACTAAATAAAACATTCGTTTGAAGCGACACGACTCGAACATTTGTGTTCATCGCGATAACATCCGACAGAGAATAGCGGAACGAGACGTTATCTTGTTCTTATACCTTGACAGCTCAGATAATTACAGCGGCCACGCCACTCATCGGGAAACAATATAGTTCATGATTATGATTATAACAGTATAACAGAAATGATATTCAAACCCTCCAAAATACACCTTTAAAATGACAACTTGTGGTGACGTGCTCGTAGCACGTTATAGTTGAATCCAGAAGGTCGGGTGTTTGATGACCACCACCGGTAATTCTCATGGAATATGTTTTCCAAACTGTTCCTCATGTTTGATGCGAAATTTGCGATTGTGTCCTTTAAACAGCCATCAAGCATTTCTCACAGACTAATCTACATATTAAAAGTAAGGAATATTAGTAGTAATTCCTCATCTCTCATTCTTGAATACGGACATGGCTATGCGGGCACGGTTTTTTAGTTTTCTAAAATTTGTACATCATAGCCAAGTTAAGCTTTGAAATTGAAACCGTTACCTGAAAACTACAAAATTATTTGTTTCGCGTAATTTTGATTGTACCGGTACCGAAGATATTTCTAGATGTACGCCGCATAATTCAAAATCTAAATTCGCCCAGAGATACACACTTGTGATAGCCAATTTATATTGTAGTTAATACTTAATACTTTGTTCTAGGAGCTGAGGAATTTTTAGTTCGTGATCTGTATTGGCATTTGTCTTTTTATATTAGTGTTGTGTTATATACAATTGTGTTTTATATAAACTGAAAAACCGTCCTCGCACAGTCCATGAAAAAAAATAATCTGGTTTACGAAAATGTTGCAGATGGTTGTTGTGTTTAAGCAGGCGCACCGATAATACCGCTGTAATCATTCACAAACCAATTGCATCAAAATCTGCAAGAAAGAGCTATTATATTGCATTGTTTCATTCGTTTTGTTGAAAATATTTAGCACCTATTCCATATATGTGCGCGTAGCGGCCATATTTGCGACTGAACCTTGACAGCTTGAGTACAATTTGCCTTGGCGAAACCATATCATATTTTCGTGAACTAAACAAATGTCAAGATCTTTAATATTCGATGAGCGGTATAAGGAGTTTATAATTTTCATTTTCTATTTTTTTACTTCTCAAGAGTGTTTTCATGCAAATGCAAATAATGTGCTAGGATATTCCTAAATCAATTTTGTCACAATCATGGTTGCTCTTACGTCACGTGGGAAGTGTTTTCAATAGTGTCTTGTTTGTTTCTTCACTCAGCGCTGACACAAGTTCGCTCTTTCCACGGACGAACAAAAACTAAATCTTTCTCCTTGAAACTTCATTCATGAAACACTTGATTTGCATACATATAAACAATATTGGAGTCTTATTTCCCGCACCACTGCATGCAGAACTACCACGACCAGACAGACATGTGCTGGCCCCAGGGTAGACTAAGTCATTTAAATATCTTTATTGACAGGTTGAATCATGATAATGAGTTAAAGAAAACCTCTTTCCAGAGTCCTCAGGACTCAGGAAAAATTTGCAGTCATGGGTTGGAATTAGGTTAAATTGCTTTTAATAGATACACATACAAAACGTACTGTTACACTATATATTGTAAGTGTATTGTCTTGCATGTATTACACTGTAGACTGTACTACAATGTACTATTAAAATGCAAATATAACGCAGTGTTTGGATTTGATATTTATTTCGGGGTAAATAGTTCATGATCAATAGATACTAATAATTAATAGTAATTACTGGTAATGACAACAGATAATAATGACAGAGAAATTTAAAAAATCGCTATAATAATAATCAAGCAATTATATAATAATCTTAAGAGCAAAGGGTACCTCTACGACAAAAACCGCACAAAATTTTCATTTTTAAATAATTATATCTCAAGAATAGACTTTGAAATCGAAAACTAAAATCAACAGTACACTGTGGTTTGGTAAGCCCTACATACCGAATGCTCTAAACGTGTCTTAACATAATAACCAGTATGGGTTATACTTCTAATTAACTTTATAACTAATTATCTGATTTAATAATAGAAATAAATACGGTAATGGTTATAATATTTCATTCATTCTATAGGGCTCACAAAAATACAGTGCGCTGTTGATTCAGATTTTCAATTTCCAGTAGCATTCTTGAGATATAATTAAAAAATGAAACATTTCTGCGGTTTTTGACGTAGAGGTACAGTTCGCACTTAACTTTCAAGACAGCCAATGGAATGAGGAACAATCATTGATGGACAAAGTAATACTATCTGGCTATCGAGTACAGGGCGAGTTGTCGAGTACTTTCTATTCAAGTCTTGTGTGCGTGTGGGTGAGCGACCAGCGTGGCGCGAGGAATGCGTCTTAATTTATTACCAATATCAACGATTGTATGTTTTAAACTAAGGTTACAAACATTATTTCCTTATACTTTGGTACCGTACCCATGTTAACTGGTTAGTGAGTGTATAAATATAAACTTGCTCTAGGTGAATGAAAACGAGTACGTGACCAAAGTTAAACATAATATATGGATATTTCGCTTCATTCGCTGCGTTCTCCTGTTCGTGAGGATTCCAGCCTTGTGATTGGTTGAGGAACTATTCGCTCGCCTCATTGGCGTGCATGGAAACGAGACTTGGTTCATATTGTTGTTATGCCGACATTACACGACTCAATACTTTCGTCAAACTTATTGAATTGAAAACAAAGCTAATCAAAAACAGTTTGGTAAAAAACCGCAACAATATAGCTTCTATTAATTGATGCTTTTTATCCTTGAAATCAATAAGTTTGACGAAAGTATTGTGGGTATTATTTCTTTGTGTTGTATAGTTATTACTGGCTCGTTAGTTCGGAGAGTTTATTCCTGCTTTTAATGAAAAACATCGATCGAGGATTCGATTCCTGGTTCGGCCTGTTTTTTATGTTGACTTTAATCCATCTATGATACTATGGATTACATGTAAACGGTGGCTTTGGAGCCATCATAGCAACAAAGCACATAATAAAAAATCAGTCCTTGTAACTGAGTATGGGTAGACTATAAATACAATGTATTTATTAGTTTTATTTATTTTGATGTTTCTGCCTCCATGTACCACTCCATCACTCGCCTCTCGTGTATGAGCTCAGGATAAGTCCAGTGTAGCTATGACAGTTGTTGAACACCTTATGACCTCGTTGTTGAGTAAATAATTAACCCTTCATGTCTGCAATCAGTGTCTAATTTACCCTTTTAGTGATGATGCCCATTTATTGTCCCTCTTTTACAATTATCGCAGAAACAGTTTCAAAACACAGACTTGGCTGGTTCTTGTCTTGACAATTGTTTCGGCTCAGTACGTTTCTTGAAACTTTTAGCACTAATTGTTCTACTTGGTGTATTTCGACTCGAAACATCGACAGAGCAAGAACACAATTGAATCCAATTATTGTTGCCTGACAGCGAGCGCTGTGTTTCACAAACAAAGACAGCCGCCCTGAGCGCAATCCAGGTCAATGTCAGCTCACGCTTGATGCATCAAGTTGTATAACAAATTATAGTTAATAAATATAAAAGAAAGATGTATGTATAAGTATGTATGTATGTATGTCCTTTATACGTTACTAAACCATTCATCCGATCTCCATGAAACTTAGCACGTACCGGTATATGTATTTTTTCACGGGGAAGGTTTCTATGCTATCCATTTTGGATTTGCACGTGGTGATCGGTGCCTGCAAAGAGGGCTCACCAATGAATTGACTTCGACACCGTTGGTACATATCACCATGAAACTTTGCACTTATATGTATTTTTTCACGGGGAAGGTTTCTATGCTATCCATTTTGGATTTGCACGTGGTGATCGGTGCCTGCAAAGAGGGCTCACCAATGAATTGACTTTGACACCGTTGGTACATATCACCATGAAACTTTGCACTTATATGTATTATTTTACGGGGAAGGTTTCTATGCTATCCATTTTGTTGTAACTCCTTCACGTGGTGATCGGTGCCTGCAAAGAGGCCTCACCAATGAATTGACTTCGACACCGTTGGTACATATCACCATAAAACTTTGCACTTATATGTATTTTTTCACGGGGAAGGTTTCTATGCTATCCATTTTGGATTTGCACGTGGTGATCGGTGCCTGCAAAGAGGGCTCACCAATGAATTGACTTTGACACCGTTGGTACATATCACCATGAAACTTTGCACTTATATGTATTATTTTACGGGGAAGGTTTCTATGCTATCCATTTTGCTGTAACTCCTTCACGTGGTGATCGGTGCCTGCAAAGAGGCCTCACCAATGAATTGAGTTCGACACCGTTGGACATATCGTCGTGTGAGTACTTATTTCGTCCATATCCGCTTTTTCGCAGACGGAGAAAACGGGGTTTGAATGTAAAACTGCTGGTACTTTTATCTGTTACAAGGCATCCACCATTTTTGAATTCTATTGTTCAAGTATGGATACAGTATATAAGTATTTTCATAATAACAAAACATTTTGCTTTTGTATTTCCCCCAGAACAGGGCACTCATTGTTGGATATGGACTACAGCTCCTGACAAAAATGAATAAATTTTTAGTACTTATTTCGTCCATATCCACTTTACTCTTATTTTGATCGTATTAGGTGTACCTTGGATAATAAATTATATATTTGATGACTTAGTAGTACAGGGAACTTGATTTGGCATAAAAATAATTTTTTTATCAATTTATTAATATTTAAGCTTATAAAATTAAATTTTTAAAAAAAATAAAAAAATTATAAAAATGCTTTAATATGCCAACGAAAACCAAAACATTAGTTATAATTACAGTATTCACTGATAAAGATGTTCTAATCGTTAGGCGATTGATTAGGTTCCTTTACAAGGCAGTTTTTGGAAACATAGTTATTGTCATTCTAGCGTAGGCGAGGGACATTATGGACATTCCTAGGATTTTACTGGGACACGTTGAGAATGAGCAAAGTGGGAGGAACCCACACCACGAGGAAGGGCCAGTGGTGGACCTGTGCAGCTACAAAAATGACTACGATCCTGGCTCAGAAACTATGAACACACATCCAGTGTTGAATTCAGAGTTTTGTCCCCGGGGGGGCTATTTCAAATCCCGGGGGTGTAGACATCGAATGAGCGGGGGGGGGGGGGGGGATTTTCAAAACCACTGCTGCTTCCACATCACTTTAACTAATAAACTGTCCACGTGTTCTCTGATACACAAACACTACTTAAAACACTATTTAAACAAAAATATATGTTCAACAAACCACTTGATGCCCAGTAGAATTTGAGACGAAGTTTAGATAATCCTGGCCCTTCTCTGCTTTTTTATGCTTGTTACAGCTCTCTTGTCACATACTTTTGTGACACACAGAAAAATGTATTTACTTATTAAACCTTCAAAGCAATTTTTCCGTGCCATTTCAAAATTAAGTAATATATAGAGCTTGTAGCCAATTCATTCCCGGGGGGGCGAATGACAATTCCCGAGGGGGGTCGCCCCCCCGGGATCATAGCTGAATTCAACACTGCACACATCGCATAACTGTCAGTGAAAAGGATAGGGTGCGACAGGGGTAGAGGTTAGGTTGCCATTTGGGCATCAGCAAAGGAAAAAAGAGAAAGAAATTATGAGTGAGATATTATTATACACAACACCCTCGTTGCAGGCACCGGTCACCACGAGGAGAAGGAACTACCTCGACTGGGTTTTATTGCTTGCAATGTAATATTAAAATATTACATGGCAAAGAACTACACAAGAAATTATATTAATCATCTGATTACAAATTCATTTTTATTAATAAAACGATTTCAAAGTTTTAACTTACAAACAAGTAATTACAAGTACGAGTACACACAAAATTCCAAAGGTTATTATCCCCGCTTATTATTAACAATATTAACAAGCGGAATTATTAAAATTAAAATCATACTTGCTTCTCTCATCCTTCGATTGGATATTTTTGACACGTGGATGAGACGTTTGTAGAACGAATAATTTTTTAAGTGTCCGGTCACACGTCCCCCCCCCCCCCCCCTAACCCTCGAAGCAATGATCGCTACTCTCAGAACGGATTGCCTATACATACTCAGCCCACTCGCAATCCCTTCCGCAGTCCGGGCAATTACTGATGAGTAGAGTACAGTTTTTAAATTAATAGAACTTATATAAGAATTTTATCACATTTCCGTAAGTACAATTAAAATAAAACATGTGAATATTGTGCCCGTATTCTCCTTCAAGAAAATATTTTGACGATGATTACGGACCTCCCATTCCACCCGTCACACAGTTTACTTGTGCAGGCATAATACTATTTGTATGACTGCCTATACTACTGTTCATCCCGCCAATTTCATATTTCCACTTCGGGCACTGGTCAGGCCTACTCAGTAGGCCTAGGTCCTATATCTAGGGTTAATATAAAATTTGTTTATGAACAAGCTCAATAACTTACAGAGCCTAGGCCTAAAAATATCAAAAAGACAAACTCGTTATCTGAAATCCAGTTCCTTGGGCAAGTTCGGTGCTGGAGATGAACTCAGATATTGGGATAATATGTAATAAACACCTTGCCAAATCGGTTGTCAGCAAGCTAACAACGCAGAACACACGAATGGAAAATCCTCTGAATGCCATCGCAACTGTTCGTAGTGGCCGGCCGATCAATCCCGCGGTTCTGATTGGTGCATGTGGATATGGCTCAAATAAGTACTGACATTTATTCCAACCTCGTGGATATGGATCAAACAAGCACCGAGATAATCGACAGTAATAGAAAATTTCACCCAGAGATTGCGGAAATGGATTAAATACGCATTGACAATATGCAATACCATAACAACTAAAAAAAAGTGAAAAGTGGATATGGACGAAATAAGTACTAACACGACGATATCACCATGCAACTTGGCACACATTTTTTTTCACGGGGAAGGTTTCTATGCTATGCATTTTGTTGTAACTCCTTCACGAGGTCGAAGGTGCGGCCGTAGCAGTTGGGGGAGGGGGGGGGGTTCAAAAACAGAAAATGGAATCACTCACTACAAATCTAGAGTTATCGTTATTTAAAAACCACCCGGCCCTTACCCCGGCCGCCTAATTCAGAAACATTCACGGGCGTACGCACAACTCAACAAACTATGATGAATTGTTGTGCGCATGCCCGCGAATGTTTCTGAATGTAATAACAAAAGTGTGTACATCATAGTTTAGCGACAGTTCACCAAGAGACACACCAAGAGTCGCGCAATCTGGTAGAACCGAGACTAAAGCGCTGCGTATTGTTGAGAAGACTCATCGTGTACTATACCTAGCCACACAGGCACATAAACACCGGTAAAGTCGGTGTCAAATAGTTGTGACACAGTTCGCGTGTGTTCGTTGTGAACTATAGATGTTTACTTAAGCTTCGTTCGTTTGTCCAGTTCCAAGTACAGACATGTGGGCACAAAGTTCACCTACCGTACGCATGGACAAACAAACACGCTGTGCCTTGTTTTTACACATTTGCGAGGCGAATTCGAAAATGGCGAATTTAATCCCAATGCTCGTTCCATTTCTTCATTTATTTCATTCGTTCATTCATTCTACATCTAGGCTGAAGGCCTACTTACAATAATTGTGGTGTCGGGTAAATCGTTAGTCTTAAATATGATCTTATTAATCGTTCTGGACGCGGCTTAAGTCTCTAGGGCTTAACGAGTATTAATTGTAAGATTATGCCTAGGCCTACGCCCTGGTCCCATATTTATTCATTAGGTAGGCCTAGGCTGGTAATACCTAGGCCTATGTTCTAGGCCTACTAAGGGTCTTTAGTAATCGTTCTGAAAGCGGGCTTCAAGAGTATTTGTAAGACAATGTCTAGGCCTACACCCTGGTTCCATATTTATTCATAAGGTAGGCCTAGCTTTAGTAGGGCCTAGCTATAGGCCCAGGCTGGTAATAACTTGGCCTATGTTCTAGGCCTACTAAGGGTCTTTTAGTAATCGTTCTGAAAGCGGGCTTCACGAGTATTTGTAAGACTAGGCCTATGCCTAGACCTACACCCTGGTCCCATATTTGTCTAGGCTAGGCCTAGGGAATGAAATGAAATGAATGCCTATCCATAGAGAAATAAAACAGGGCCTATCATTAGTCTAGGCCTAGGCTTATGTTCTAGGCCTACTTAGGGTATTTTTGTACGAAACCACGGTGGTCAATATATTTTGTTGGCATTATTATTTGAAGTGGGGCCTAGGCCTAATTGATGAGTTTTTTTAGGTTATGGGGCAGGCCTGCCGGAGTTTTAGGTTGTCATACATAATAAAGTTACCTTCTACCACACAGAAAATATAACAATCACCAATAAACACAGGGTTGTTTGATTCATCTCTTGTTAATATCGCCGTTGGTAAAGCACTAGTGCTAGCGATACCTTCCATGATGGTTTGTATATCAAGTTTTTGACGCGATTCTTGTTATTCAGCACCCACTCACCTTCTAGCACATGTAATACGTATGAATCTTCGATTGTCACGGGATTATTTTCTCCATCACTTGTTTTTATTGCCGTAAATTCATAATATTCGGGGGAATGTGTCCAACGCGGCGTCCTCCATTTCGAAAGAATTGGCGCCTCTTACCCTCACTCCTTCGCCCAGGAGCAGTAGTAAAAATAAGTACTCCAGTTGTACTAGTGGTAAGTTACCACCGGACAGAAAAACGTTCCGAATTGAAACCACGTCAAGTACCCCCGGACAGAAAAACGGGTTTTTCTCAATACTGTACTCCTGGAGTACTATAACGTGGACAAACAAACAAAGCTAATATCGGTCGATCTACACCTCAAGCAAGAAAGAAAAGAGCATCACGAGCATCAGAAACAGACGAGCAACGGGAAGCAAGACTCGAAACCGTCCGAGTTCACAATGCTCAAGCCAGATCGTGTGAAACAGACGAGCAACGGGAAGCAAGACTCGAAACCGTCAGAGTTCACAATACTCACGCCAGATCGTGTGAAACAGACGAGCAACGGGAAGCAAGACTCACTTCCACTTCCCCTTCGCTCTTTCTTTTTTCAGTGGCATTGCAACGCATGCCGGGTACTCGCTAGTAGTTAATAAATAATACAGTTTACATAAAGTCGATGCATAATATTCCCTAGGCTGTAAGGCTGTAAGGCTGTAAGGCTGTAAGGTTGTAAGGCTGTAAGGCTGTAAGGCTGTAAGGCTGTATTGTAAGGCTGTAAGGCTGTAAGGCTGTATTGTAAGGCTGTAAGGCTGTAAGGCTGTAAGGCTGTAAGGCTGTAAGGCTGTAAGGCTGTAAGGCTGTAAGGCTGTAAGGCTGTAAGGCTGTAAGGCTGTAAGGCTGTAAGGCTGTAAGGCTGTAAGGCTGTAAGGCTGTAAGGCTGTAAGGCTGTAAGGCTGTAAGGCTGTAAGGCTGTAAGGCTGTAAGGCTGTAAGGCTGTAAGGCTGTAAGGCTGTAAGGCTGTAAGGCTGTAAGGCTGTAAGGCTGTAAGGCTGTATTGTAAGGCTGTAAGGCTGTAAGGCTGCAAGGCTGTAAGGCTGTAAGGCTGTAAGGCTGTAAGGCTGTAAGGCTGTAAGGCTGCAAGGCTGTAAGGCTGTAAGGCTGTAAGGCTGTAAGGCTGTAAGGCTGTAAGGCTGTATTGTAAGGCTATAAGGCTGTAAGGCTGTTAGGCTGTAAGGCTGTATTGTAAGGCTGTAAGGCTGTAAGGCTGTAAGGCTGTAAGGCTGTTAGGCTGTATATTCACCTACCAAGCAGAACACCCTATTTCGGTCTGTTAAAACTTAAAATGTCTTTAAAATTATTTTAAAAAATTGTCCCAAAAGAAAATAAAAATATGTCATTATGTTGAGAATTTATTGCTCTCTCTTATGAATAGTTTTTTATTCCAATAAATATTTTCGGTTGTGCATTTGTTAATGGTGTCCACTGTCCAGCAACATCACGTTACGAAAGATGTTTAAAACCATCTGAAAAACGGAAATATTGATTGGAGGAAGAGCGGCAGTTCTCTACAGGAAACATTTTTGTTACATTTGGTACACTTTAAACACATTTGAAAGCAACTTTAACACACCGTAACCAGGAGTATCGCAGGCTAGGTGCACGTACAGCCTTAACAAGCAACGTGAGCCATGTTACCATATTTTACGTTACCTACGACACTTAATCAAATTATTCATTGGTCAAATTTTTTACAAACAAAACTTTAGGTTATAAAATTAATAATATCGACATTGTACTAAAAATAATAATAATGATATTATTATGATTATTATTATAAAATTATTATTATTATTATTATTATTATTAGCTTTAGAATGTCGCAGCAAGAAGACTGTGGGAAGATCGAGCAAGATGACGAGAACTGGTGGGAAGAAGCAGGAAAGACGAAGAAGAAAAAGAAGTGGAAGAAGGGAACATGACAGGCCTGGAAAGCCGATGTTAGCAAACTCTGTATGCCCAAGAATACTGGTTGCTTACATAAAAATAATAATAATAATAATAATAATAATAATAATAATAATAATAATAATAATAATAATAATAATAATAATAATTAGAATTAGAATAATAATAATAATATAATAATAATAATAATAATAATAATAATAATAATAATAATAATAATAATAATAATTATTATTATTATAATAATACTAAATAATAATAATTATGATCATAATAATAATTGTCATTATTTTTACTTTGTGGTCCTTCTTGAAATACATTTCCGAATACCATTAATTTTAGAATAACCGCAAGATAAAACATCCTCGAAGTTGTAAGCTTATATATATAATAAATAGACCTACACGACTTTCATCATTGTGCAACTTACGAGTGTTTTAGTTCGACCCCTGGTGAGGCTTTAAACGCTCACACGGTGTCAATAAGGCTAGACAAAGCGTGTTATTCATAGGTTTAAAACAAAATTACACAATTACCTGCTAATTACGGACCATTGCATCCGTTCAGGTCAGTGAGCCTCACCGTATAATCAATATCAGCCAATGAGAGTACTGAATTGGTAATTTAGCGACTGAATGCTGGCTAATGAAATTAAATGCATTGCAATTCCAATGCTGATTGCGTATAGCCTGCGTGAAGATAGATGGCCCAACACTTGATTCAATTCACATCGACAAACATGTTAGAGAGATAACTCTTGTCCCGATTTTCACCATAAGGCGTGATAGAGGGTCTTCATTAAGGGTAAAGGGGACCTGACTCGATAAATTTACGTATTTCTATGGATATTTTGAGAGCACTTTGGAATATTGAAAAACTGATTCTTATACGGACGAGTTGGTTTTGTATCAGATAAACAAAGAATGAACGTTTATATTATATTGTAACTGATAGTATTTTGATTTATGTAGTTAATTAATCATCAAATATTGAACTTATAGTACAGAAATAACAATAGTAACCATTTCTCTTTCAAAGATTTTCTATTCATTGTTCGCTGATAGAAAACCATAATACAGCAAATAAAAAATTTAAAAAATCATCAAATAAATCTAAATTGGGGCTCGTTAGAGCTAAATTTAAAACTAATATGGGCAGGCATGGAACTTATAGCGGTATTTTCATGAACACACTTGCGCCAGCGATTTGTTGTCGGGCGCGCTTAAAGGTCGTCTCAATTCAAAATACACGCCGGCAAAATGCGAACTAAAATAAAATAAATAAATAAATACATTCACATTTAGAGTCTACCCACTCACTAACGAAACTGATTTGCAGTGGGGGACTTTAATTTAAAGCGACTAAACGAACCCTGTAGGCTCCTAACACCGTCGACGAGGGAGCGATAACCAATCAAAGATCGATATTTCAAATACGAAACATATGAATCAGTGGTTGGACAGTGCAAACACCTGCGGACAAATGTGAGAATCAACAAGGCCAATTCAGAACAACTTTGAATTTATTGAGTGCCTCGTTGCTAGGACGGCTCCAAAGTCACCGTTTACTTATTCCTAAGACAAGAAGTAATAGAACTGAATCCACATTAGAAGTTAAAAAACTTCTGCCTTATAAGGAACTGTTTCTTATTGTTGGAGACTAATGATGTCAATCCATGGAGTTGTATTGGTCAATCATCCCCTTTATTTGGCACAGCACTTATACCTCCTAGCATAGTAAAGACAGTTCCAAACCCCATGGATCTTCGACCAAATATTCAGGTTAAGCCATTATCATGATGGGTTTGTAAGAAAAGTAGTAAAATAGCAGTTTCATTTAGTGATGGTCATTTTTCTTGGGGAAAGGATAATTATGGCCGACCCTTTAAAAAGGACCGAGTTCTGAGCCCCCGTCATCGCTATAGTCAAGCGGGTGGTTTTTGTTATTTGAGTAGAAATCATTGGCGGTCAAATTTTTTAAAACTGTGCATCCTTCCTGGTGACGAGCTTGACGTTTACTACCTTGCACAGTGAGTGGAAAATAAGCCTCCCTTTGAGGAGTCCTCATTACCGATGTGTATTTTGGATAGAGACGAACATAGAACAGAACTTGGCGTGCAAGGGAAAGCGCGTCGAGGATCACCTAAGAGTGCAGGTGTAAAAGCGACATGACATCGCGGTCAATCAAGTCCGAGCGAAAAGAGTTGCCATCCGTCCGCTCGCCTTCAATCCTGTAAAGATAGATATTCGACTCTGGCGTAAAGAGCTTATTACCGATTTTATTGAAATTTACCATCACTCTAAGCATACCGTAATTTTATTTATTTATTAAAATTAAGGCCAGTGTAGGGAACATGCCCTCTTTAGCCTGATGAGTGATTATTGGTGAATGATAACGAGGAAATGTGGCGGGGACGCCTAGTACCGGCACGTAGCCTACTCCTGTTGAAAAGTACCAAGGGGGCCATCAGCTTTACGTGTCCCATCCGAAAGGACGGTGTAACTTTGACCAGACGTATAGGTTCCTCTATCCCTACACTAACCTGTACTGCCGAGCAGTGGACGAGAAGAACGAAGCTGTTACACAAGCTTTCGAACACTCCAATCTACCGTAACTAGTGTTTCGGAGGAGAGTGGTCCCCCATCCACCTCCTGACCTAGCCCGAGGTTGATTAACATCAGTGTTCGTATGGAAACCGGCTAAGCGACCGCGGCTAAACCGTTGGCTTCTAATCATAATCTTTTCAACGAGGCGTGGGACAAATGTATTTACCACTGCGTCAGTTGTGTCCTCGGGCAAACCGTGAATAACGTGTAAAGGCCGCTATTGAAAGAAAAGCGGTAGACATGACTCAGTGATATCACGCGAGACTCTCGTTCGGAAGGTCACCGGTTCTACTCCAGTACCTGATAATCCTCTCGAACCTAACTCGTAAGAAGAATGCTGGGACTCGATCCCACATATATTTATCACCATCCTTCTGCCACAATCAGCTGCAGAGGGCATCATTAATAGGAGCGTAGTATAGGCCTATAGTATCGCTATACTATGTCACTACTATATTATAGACTATACATCAGATACTAGTATCGCTAGTCGCTAGATCATAAACACTGATTTAAGTGAATAACGTTCCCAGGCCACATTCTGCAATACCGTATCTCATTTGACTCGATTCCATGCTTTGTTTGAGAGGCCTATAGTATCGCTACATACTATAACACTTTTTTACTATATAGACTATACATCAGATACTAGTATCGCTAGATCATAAACACTGCCATTTAAGTGAATAACGTTCCCAGGCCACATTCTGAAAAACCATATCTCATTTGGCTCGCTTCCATGCTTTGTTTGCTTGAGAAAAACCAAGTGCACGTTACAGCAATACATAAAAATAAGATGAATATATCTCGCTTTACGTTTTAAATCTTTCATTCTTTTTGTTGTTTGAGTTTTGTGTAGCGCAAAACAGTTTGATACATGTTGGCATGATCTAGCTAAAGCCTAGGGTTAGACGAAATTAGTGCTTACAGTATATTTTACATGCTATAGTAGACGGTGACCCCTTTAAGCCCCCCCTCCCCCCACAATGACAATCCATCAAACACTTGAACAAGTTTACAGCGATTTTCTTCATTTCACGAGTAAACTTTATGTTTTTAAAGTAGGCCTTCACACAAGTTATACGGCAACAGCCGTCCGCTTACTTTGTCTTGAACTGGAATTGAATAAAGAACTGTATGTCCTTTATTTTTTACATTAGTACTTATATGTGTCCTTTATTTTCAATACTAGATACTTCCTTGTGTCATTCAGTTTCAATATTAGTACTTTTATGTCCTTTATTTTCAATGTTAGTACTTTTTTGTAAAATAGAAACATCGTCTACAAATCCATGAGACAAATTATATATTGTTTAATGAATTCGCTGAATTTATTAACAAAGCTCTGAATTTTGTCTTCCCACACAGAATTGGAATTATATGTGACGTCATCTTGAGGTTACCAGTACATTTGATGGAAAACCTACGTGGCAGAGTTTTATTTCGGATAAACATTGACTTAATACAGCCGTCATTGAATGTACAGCAATTGAGTTGCCTATGGCAACCGACTGTTTGTCCGACGTAATTAACTGTGTGTTGTAACCACTATTATAAATCCATGGTGTAACGGTCCTCTCAACCGTAGCTGATGTTATTACTTATTTGCTGTTACCAATCTCATATTACCTATAGTATTAAAAATAAATGCGCAAACGAACTTGATTTATCCATTGAATATGGTTATAATATGAAATAATCACAAGTGAACTTGAATAATAGTTAATTTGGGTGAAATTCTTTACCTCTCTATGACATCATCCGTGTCCTTTCTCGCTATTGAATTTGTATCTAACTTCCACAATATTTTCCTATTTTCTCGCTTTAAATATGTTCGTATTAAGAAGCCCTGTACATCTAATCTAATATTATAAATTTAAAATCTAAAAGGAGTTTCTCATAGAAAAGTGATGTTATTTCTTAAATAGACTTATATTTCTCTAACTACTTATAATACATCAAGACGCTATTACTTCAGCCGACGAGTGGTCGTGGTCGATTAAGCATTAGCCTAGTAAACCGGGACAATGCGTCTCAGGTTCACATCCTTCCATGAATGATCAAGTCTTCATATATCATTATCAGATTAGTATCATTCCAAAGATCCTATACGAAATGCCAGCTCATTCTACAAGACACCCTCAGTGGAAGCGCAACTGACATAACCCCCCCCCCCCCCCCCTAATCTCTATGCCTATCCGGGCGAAGTATATAGCAATCCACCCGGTATCACTGACGTTAGCGTCACTTACGGGGAACGACGGAAGTTTTCCTCTTTGCCAAGAGACGATAAGTGGAAGAAACCACTCCAAGTAAAACTATTGGAACTTCAATCGCTTATTGATCAGGAAGGTTGTTAACTCGAACATTTTCTGTGAAGTACTTTACGTATAAGGAAACCCGATGCGAATGATGCGAACATTAGCTCTAAGTTCTATGGAGCCACGGGACACGGGACACGGGACATGGGACATGGGACATGGGACACGGAACACGGGACATGGTTCGACTTCTCCCGTATTAGCCATACATATTGTGTTCGTCCAGAAATCGTGCTGAATAACATCAACTGTATTGTAAGGAAATTGTAAAACCAATTATTGGTGGTATAATGGTAATTACATTGTCGTTTTCTTCAGTGCTAAGAAGTGCGATCAGATAATTTTCTATAACAACTCTTCGATACTCTTTCCCAACCTTCCAAATACCCTTTTATATTTAATACTATTTTAATCATCATCTATTTGCTTCATACAATTACATATTTGTTTTAAATTAAACAGCGTCACTTGAAAATTCTCAATATTATTAACATATGTTTCAGCACCGAAAGAAGCACATACATATTACAACTGCGAAACTAATTTCTTTCAGATTCGTTCCAAAACCACGGTTCCTCGACTATCCCTTTCTCTTCCCGTGAAGTCGACTGCAAGAACCATGTTGACGCTACGATAGTGTTTGACCCAGTGGCGTGCCGTCCATGGAAGCAATGGAAGCATTGCTTCCATTTTATTTTTAACTAAATTACCTATGTATACCCTCAATGCTGGCTAACAATATCGCTTACCAGTAACACTAAAATAGAATTAATGAACCAAACTTAACTACCCGAATTATGCGAAATAACTGACAGCGCAATGAAAAATCCTTGTACCATATTCTACGAGTTTGAATTCGAGCGCCAGGCCTTCGCTGTGGGCCAAGCGACGAGGGTGGCCGAGGGTTGACGAAGAAAAGCCGAGTGGAAGCAATGCCTCGGATTGCATCCACCCAGCACCCATAAGCCAGACTGTTCCGAGAGACACGTGGGTTTGAAAGTTGTTCGTGTTTTTACCTCTTTATAACCGTAAAACTGTTTCGTTTATTTTCTAAATTCATTCAGTGTGAGAAAGAATGCGATTCTACATTGATTAGTTGATTATTTGAGTATAATTGTAGTGTGTGACAAATGTTTGGTGTGTTGTTCATCTACGCGCGAATAAGCAATATGAAGGATTGCTTCCGAGTCTGCGGGCTCGATCGGATCGCTTGCTGTGGGCCAAGGATCTAGGTCTAGCGCGGATGTGGAGGATCTAGGTCTAGCGCGAATGTGCACTCCTTTCTGAATTTGTACTATCAACTTTCAATAACCATGAATATGATTGAATGTTATGTAATCGATGAATTATTTGCGCGCCCATTTAGCACTCGATCTTTTCAAGAAAAATGTGCAATTATTGAGAGTGGCCGACCAACATCAGCTCTGCCAAATCTCAATTCAAAAACCAAAAAATGCACTCGGCATTTTAGCACTGATATTTTATAATGGATCAGATTTTTGTTCGTAAATTTCTAATGGTAAATTGCCTAAAACTCGTTAAAAGGCTCGTACGGCAATCACGATAATCCAAAAAAAATCCGGGGCTATGCGCCCCGGACCCGCATTGACTGGGGGGCCTTCCCCCCAGACCCCCCATGCATGTATTAGGTGGGGGGGGGTCTCACAAGTGCCATTGCCAAGGGATTACTTAAAAAAGTAGTTGCTTCCCCCATTAGAAAAGTCACGGCACGCCACTGGTGTTTGTTGAAGCTCAACTGTCGCTGTACTTGTCCAGACGCACGGATACAGTTAGAGGGAAGGCGTTGCCTCACCTCACATCTCACTAATGTGGACAGCTAGCCTCGTGCAGGGTGTTCAGCTTCATATTAGCGGCACCTTGCCCATGTTGTGCACCCTAAAGCACAAGTAAATCACGACGCTCCTTACGACACGTTTTATGTGAACCACCAACATACGGGACGTCTCAACGGCCATGATGGTGTCACAATTAATTGATTTATTCCTAGCACATTTGCGGGTATTATTTGCAAATTGACAAAAACTAATTCTTTAGAAATTTAAAAAGTAAACATATTGATAATATCAAATTACCGTACATACAAACTCGTTTTGAAACACACTGCATTTTTACCAACTAATGAAAAAAACACTATAAATAAACACTAATAAATAAGACTGTTGTAGAAGACGCCCTACCTGCGAGTAAGTTAAATACAGGGGGTCAGTGCTATACTGTATTCTAGTATTAATCAATAAATTATAGAATTTCAAGTATACATGATCTTAGTAACGGAGGAATTGTCCCCAAAGTTTCGCCTTCCAGTACAAAAGAGTGATTTACTTTGAGTTGACGTCACGTTGCGATGGTAACCAACAGAGAGATGGACTAACTGCGTGGTAGCTCAGTATCACTCAGACAAACAACAACCACTCGTCAAGATGTGTTTATGAGGATAGAACGCATAGCTTTCATAACGCAGACAATCCACTTTAACTTCGTTTCTGATCTATATTACCAAGATTTAATAATATACCAGTTTTAAAATGATGTAGGACCCTTCGATAGATTTCTCTAAATATTATACGACCACAATACGCAACAATTATAAATATAAAATCAAGTTTAATAGATGATTATGTTGTATACGCATCCATGAACCTTGACATAACATTCGAAAACTAGGTATTAATAGATCATTTTCAAAATTGATCTCCTTAGATAGAATAAATAACGGTCCTCTAAATCTTCAATTATACAACAATGCACAACAATACAAATAAGTTTTCAAAATGTGTTATGTCAAAGTGCATATTTCATTGTTGTGCATTGTTGTTATTGAAGATTTACAGGACCGTGATTAATCTTACACTCACGATTAAGACCCGTACTAAATTCTTGCAAGAGGCTAAATTTAGATCGGTGATAAACCGTCCTAAGGATCCTACATCATATTGAAAATGGTCTAAAGCGTTAAAAATAACTATGGAGCCGAGTTTTTGTCGACAAACATTGAATTTTCACCAATGAAAGAAAGATCCCACTTTGGAGTTCCTATAGCAAAGATTGTTTGTGTGTATGTGAAGTTACCGCACCAATTCTATTGCCTATTGATTTGGTTATTTGCTTCTAGTCCCTCTAGACAGCTAGAAGATCTATTACGCTGATCTATCAAAATCATTACACATGTATGACGTTATTTCTTGGTCAAGTTGTCCTTTATACCCATAAAATAAGTTGGCATCCGAGTTGACGTGAAAGCCTTCCTAAGTTTAAGTAAAGTTCTTGATTGACGAAGCTTACTGGTGGCAACTGAGTCACAGCACCGTCGTAAGTGTCGGTATTAGTTTAGCCTGCGCCAATATGGGAATGGGATTCCTGGCAGAATAATAAGCAGAGTCTATATTCTTCACGCCAGTAGGTTTGTCCATATTATTGATGTGGCCTGTCCAAAATGCAGTCTAATTACATTTCAAAGACATTCCTCGTGGTTGATTTTAATATAGGAGGATCGCTTGTGTGGCGAGACTCTATGAATGAATAGAGAGTGCAAATATTTGGAACAGCCAATGACGTCACAAATTGCAGATAAAAGCAAATACTGTAATAAGGAAACTGGGCCCGTGTAACATTGAGCGCATGGCGACACAAACAAAATTAACGTTTTGGACACCCATAGATACGTTCAAAGATAAGCTACCCCGGGATTTCTTGTTTTCCTAGAACGATCAGACCTCATCGCCTTGAAGAATGTGATGAGTGTATTCAGTCATCTGAATTCCTCGTCCTTTGCTCGAGTTTGAATGGAGATAATTGCTTGACTGGACTTTGCTCTAGGGGTGTACCAAGAAAACTACCTAAACGATTGGTGTAAACTCCCGCGGAACTGTACTGTAGTTGGGATCCAAGCCGCTAGGCCAGCTGTCGCCAGTAGTGCCTATTAACAATATTTGGTAAAAGGTTTAGGGATGCTATTTTTATACCACAGGGAAACAACGGTTTCAAGTAATATTTTTAAATCTTTTTAAATCTTGGAAACCAGTACTGCCGAGATCTATGTTATTTAAACAGACTCATGATAACTGTTCGTAGATGAGAGGTATTTGAGAAAATATATTCTAAAATATGTAGTTTCGACGTGAGATTGGCAAGTGTAAATATACACCCTGCATATTTGTAAAATTTCGTTCAGGGAACTTTCTACCTAGAAAGTTTTAGTTTCCTTTTCTAACTTGTCAGCTGTAATTTTTTTAATAGAACTCTTGATAAAATCACACAATTAGTTTTTGAAAACAAGCACGCATATTGAATTAAAAACAAGTTTAATATGGTGTCTATATTTTTTTTAAGAATCGTTATTGATATGTTGACTAAATGTTATTCCATACAAGTTATTGCACGGTCCATCTTCAGAAGAAAAAATAGTTTAAACTAATAGTGTACTCTTTTAGAATATTTTATCTTCTGAAGATGGACCGTGCAATCTGCCCGAAACGTCAAGACTTATTTATCGATGGACGCGGCGAAATCCGACAGCCAAGTTTTAATCAAGTTGACCTTGGTTATAATAACTACGTCATTTGTTTAGACAATGTAGAAATAACCGTTGTTTAGAGAACCTGTTACCCGATGGTAACAGCAACAAAGTATCGTATTAGCATTGTGACGGGCCTAACGACAACCATTTGTAGCGGAGGACAATACATCATTGATGAGGCTTTGTGTTGAAAAGGTGGAACGTACATCCCGTACACCCCTGTATAAAAGTTCATGGCCACGAACGAAAAATGTAACCCCTTTCCCTTCCATCCGAGTCTAGGAAGCACATTTAAGCCCATCTTTCAAGAATCCATCGAAATGAAATGGAGAAGAAATTTCCATTTCCCTTCGAATGCGAATGTCGAGAGATTGAGAGCTGAACCCGGTCTGGTCGAAATCAATTTTACATTTCTCGTGACCATCACTAGGAATGCTAGTTATGATTTAGATAGGCCAACATCAGGGGAGGTGGCTCGAGTGTTCGACCCACGCAGCGTCAAGAAACCTTTGCGAACGGAGTAGGAGAACAGAGCAGGAAACTGTTTGAGCTAGAGTCCGTGACGAAACTAAAAACATAAATATTTTAACTATTTTGTTGTAATATAATATTGTAAATTTATTACTAAGTACAGGTAATGATAAACACATTTAAAACTTTATTCATTTTTTTTTTAGTTCTTACGAAAACCACTACTTTCGGCCACTTTTTTAATATTGTGTAGCGTTTTCAAAATATTACTAAGAAACTATTATTTCATGCAGTTTTTAGTGAGACAGACTAACATTTCATTCAGGTTTCACCAAAGTCTGACAGGATGTTTATTTTTAAGTCTGTGCAACCCACCATATAAACAATGTAATTCTGTAAACCGAGAGTTCTTAGATAAACACTATTGCCAATTCTGTCTTTTCTAGTAACGGAAGTCAAAAGAATGTTACTCTTTGCAGGGAATGGACATGAAAGAACTTCTACTTGTTGCCTTTTTAAGACTAGTTTCACAACCTATTAGAATTAGACAAACACGGCCAGTTGTCTTCAGGCTTTAGAAATTAGAGTTCGGTTTTCTTTCTCACGCCGGCTCAGAATAAGAGTCGAGGCGAAGAAATACGGAGAGACGTAACTGTGGAAATAATGACTCGAGGAGTTGATTTATTGTATTGGTTGTTCCTCGCTTTTTATCCATCCTAAATTCTTGTAGTTGTCCCTTCTATCTTAACATGTACACAATAAATAAAATGTTTTATATCTTTTATTGAGCAATCCTATAAGGCGTCGTTGCATTACGTGTTAACTGGCCATTATTATGTAATTCGATAACAATTAACTCACTCAAATTGGCAATAATTCATAACTGCATCTGTTTTTATGATAAGGTTATGTAGCAATGCTGGTAATCAATAAATATATGATATATAAGGACACTGGTGGTGTAATACTGAGCTAGCGTTGGCGGGCGTATGTTGGTGTAATATCTGTGATTACCATTTAGAATGATGCACAGTGAATTACCGATAAATAGTACAAATTGAAAATGTAAAACATTTACAAAATTGAATAAGGTAATGTAAGAGATTTTTAAAACACACAATATTGTTATAATTTATAGTGCATATAAAACACAAGTACTGCAGTTACCTTGAAAGTGGTTGTCTAGAGGACACGGAACATTCATGTCTGGGATCGGTTCTCTAAGCCCAGTGTTTTCTAAAGTACAAACATTGCACAGCTCAATACTTCGTGAAAAACGGAGAACATTACCGAGAAAATTATAAGTACCACAATATCTCCAAATATCAGAAAACAGAATCGGAGAATTCCACGACAAGACATCGGGAAAATAAATAAAGGCTACAAAATTGGATGTGAGAAAATTGGGGAAGAGAATTGAAAAACGATCCTATCGCAAAAACATATTTGAATGTAGACCGACCAGTAACGGTAACGGAATGACAAGTAGTGTCTCGGCCACACGAGTGTACTCTGTGGGATAGTTGGGCTTATAGAGGTTCAACAGAAACTTGTGAATGCTGACGTCATAGAATAGCAAGTCAAGATCAATCAGCATTTTTTTTTCAAATGCGGACATTTAATTGGCCAATACAAAAATCTATCTAGGACCATTTCTATGATGCTTATCACGGTCCTCTAAATCTTCATGCACATTACACAACAAATCAAAAGTGTAAAATCAAGGTCTATAATAATATGCCATTATATTCTCACAATCTTTGAACTTCCGGCCACCATTACAACCATACTTTAATACACAGTCTTCTCGAATATAAGTAGAAATTTCAATAATTTTGCCGGGATAAAGTAAGGCACGGCTTTCGCGGATTAACCTGTGGACAAGGCTGTTCAATGATGCCTAAGATAAGATGTCAGCGCCAACTAAACGGCACGTAAAATTGCCTATAGACGATCATGTGTTTATGAATGAACCATCATATAGTTGAAAACACATTTTTAATTGTTGTGTATTGTTGATCGTACAAAGGACAAAGGGTCTATACCTCACTCATATGCAGGGGCGGATCCAGGACCTCTCCAAGGGGGGGCGACTTAGGTGGCGCAGCGCCGGGGGGTCTGGGGGGAAAATTTTCTAAGGCATTTTTTTAAAAACGTGTTTTAATGGCTTTAGAGATGGTATATTACAATATGTTTTATTTGCAGTTGCGCACTAAAATAGGCCTTGAAGGGAGGTAAAATATGGGAGTTTATGATATTCTTTTCAGAAATACACTTTTAGATAATTAAATTGGCCTTTATTGAACAACTGTTGAACTGTGAAACTATAATCGCAACAAAACATCGATATTTCTGGTGATTGAACATATTCATTTCATATAAAAATTAGCTTTTTAAGAATCAAGGGGGGGGGCGATCGCCCCTACCGCCCCCCCCTGGATCCGCCACTGCTCATATTATGTCGTCAGCATCGACAAGGTTGCTGTGGAACGACTCTACCTAAGGGCGTGTTTGAAAGTCGGGAACACGTGACACGGTAATTACGACAGGCGATACTGATAATTCAGGAGGTCGCCAGTTTGGTTCCGACCGACGCTAATCCTGACGGAAGGATACAATTTTATTATAGAAAGTGAGAGATAATAACAAGCGTGGGTGTAACAAACAGTATTATTGTACATTTACCGAGTTTATTATGTCTCATTGGCTTAGGTGTTAGCTTCAAAATAGGCAACACGTGTACGATTATTAATCAAGCACTTAGCACTTAGTTTAATAGTATTACACACAAAAAGTATATTAATGCAAGTCCAAAGTAAAAAATAAATTTTTAAATAGATATGTTGTCGCATTTATTCAAGTTTCAACTCGGGGATCTGAAACGCGTACAGGTGGCTGTGACGTCATGATTCAGTAGGCGATGCGTAACAGACCAATCGCTGAGGCGGTGAGCGTACGTAGAGACAAACCATGACGTCAAATCCCATCAACATGGCGGCGGCTCGTTTTTCGCACCCTTTTATTCATCGTTAATAAACCAATTATTTTGAGGCATAGACTTATCCGCTTTTTAAATTCAAAGACACAACATTATTCGATGAGAGGCAAGGTATTTAAAAATCTACTAACAAATTCATACGCTTGTTCCCTATTGTAGTAGACAATTTTTAAAATAATCTAGGACCCTTATGCCCGGTTCACAATGTCTCTTGCCGCGTGGCAAGACAACTACTATTCCAATGTGTTTGGGCAAGACGATGTACTGAGCGAGTTAATTACGGTCCTCTAATTAATCTTTAATGAAAACAAGCTGAGAACAAAGAAAGACAATAAAAGACTAATTTTCAAATGCTGTCAAGGTTCGTTGATGCATATAACATCATCTTGATTTTAATATTTTTAATTTATGTACTTTGTTATTGAAGATTTAGAAGACCTTGATCAAAACCTAACTATGGGGCACTAGCAACACCAAAAGACAACAATGGAACAAATGAATTGAACTGATGGACAAACAATCAGCTGTCAAAATAATAAAATTGCAACTATAGAAATAAAAACAAGTGTAGCAATAGTAACTGCTCGCCATTTAAAACTTTTTATGATAGACAACGACTAAGTGAAAGTTTTGTATGTGTATTTGTTTGTTTTTTGTTTTGTTTTCCAAAATCAGAAGAAATTATTTGTTGACAGTTTGTTGTTTGTCCATCGATTCAATTCATTTGTTTCATTGTTGTCTTTTGGTGTTGCTTGTGCCCTTAAGTTCAATTTGAAAGGGGTCTATTGTAAAAAGTGTTGTGGTGTAGCCATATATTCAGTAAGTGTATAGTGAACTGTCAAGGCTGTATTGTTTCTCTAAAAGCTGCACTTTGAAGCGAGTTTACTGTACTAGGTCACACAATGTTGTTTTTCGTTCTTTCACGTCACACAGCTATAAATGTAGCAGTTTCTTCACTGTGCAGGAGTGTTGTTGTGCGCTGTCTTACTACATACTTGGTGGGATGCAATGTTTAGCAGATAAAGCGTAATGTCAGCTAAAATGCTCAGTAGAGATGGTATCTCCACGCCATATAACTTATTTCAACGGAAATCGCAACGGAATTTCCCGGTACCTGCTTGTTATTGTCTACTACAAGGAGTGCACCGGCCTCGCTTGGAATGTGCCTAGACAACGTCGCCAAACGAACGCGCTGATAGTATTACTAGGGAGGCATGAGAACGAGATGCAACAAGGTTCAGGCTAATAGAAGGAAATACTGTGCAATACGTCACTTCACTATTACATTATCCATGAAAACGCCGCCTTGCAAGTTAACCCGACGAAACTATATAGCAGGAAACAAATGTAATTAAATAAGTAAATAAATAAATAAATAAATAAATGAATAAATGAATAAATAAATGAATGAATGAATGAATGAATGAATGAATGAATGAATGAATGAATGAATGAATGAATGAATGAATAAATAAATAAATAAATAAATAAATAAATAAATAAATAAATAAATAAATAAATAAATAAATAAATAAATAAATAAATAAATAAATAAATAAATAAATAAATAAATAAATAAATAAATAAATAAATAAATAAATAAATAAATAAATAAATAAATAAATAAATAAATAAATAAATAAATAAATAAATAAATAAATAAATAAATAAATAAATAAATAAATAAATAAATAAATAAATAAATAAATAAATAAATAAATAAATAAATAAATAAATAAATAAATTAATTAATAAATTAATTAATTAATAAATAAAAATAAAAAATAAAATAAATACATAAATACACAAATAAAATAAATAAAATAAAATATTTTGTATTTTTTATAGTATAACGAATCAGTTATACAAGAAGTGTTGGATATTTATTGGTGGATATTTATCAATTTATTATGTGCTTCGTGGCTATGTTGGCTCTAAAGTCACCGTTTAAATGTACAGCAGTATCAAACATACATTAAAGTTAAATAACCCCAGCCAAACCGAAAATCGAACTGTGGACTTTCTGCATTGGAAGCAGGAATAGCGGAATCATTTCGTGGATGCAGGATGCTCAAATTCTTTCAAAATGTAATTGTTGTCGTTATCGTTACATGGATTCGTTTGAAAAAGCTCTTATAGGCCGGACGCCGTAACAAAGAAGGTGTTGTCGTCACGGATGATGTAATAGCAAGTGACCTCACACCTTGTAATACCAACTTAAATGTAGACTACTACTCATTGCCTTACCAGAAGTAAACATGTATTGTTAAATCATAGGTTGGTGGACATGGGCCCTGGATTAAATGCTATTTTTCTCCCTCTTGGTATGTGTTTGCGGTTTAAACTCTAGTTTCTTATTATCTAATTTATTATATTCACTTATAAATTAATAACTACTTAATTATGTTTGGGAAAATTTAAAGTAGTTCCGTCCCATCATGCTAGGCATGAAGGTATAAAAAAGGAACAGCTACGGACGACCTACCTTTGTCATTTGCTTTGTCTGTCTGCATATTGTCGTACCCTAAAGGCACAGGGAACGCATATGACCACTGTGAAAGATCCCGAGTAATGTTTTCAGTGTCAATGTTTCTTGATATCGTTAATAAATTTTCATAAATAATATTACAGGGTAAATCAGCCAAACACGGGCGTCACATGTTAAAAAAAAAAACGCCGCCATGTTTCCCCCACGTGAACTTAACTCCTGTCAAACACGAAACGGCAAAAAAAACAACAGACCATCAAATGACAAAGAAATACATCAAGTATCCTAGCAACACACAGAAGTCAAAGCTTTCTTGATGGTAGTATTTTTAAGTCACGGCCTACCAAAGCTAGTATTTGCTAACACCGCCTTGCCGATCAGTGTATTTTCTCTCTGACAGGTATAGTGCGCGGATGAGCACTGCGTAAACGTCCACATATCACTACGCCGGCCAGAGTAATTAGTTGTGACGACACAACCTTCTTTGTTACGGCGTCCGGCCTATACTTGTCTTTTCTTGTCTGTTAGTCTCTTCATTTATACATATCCGTTACGAAGCACATCCTGTTGTGAATATTCCAGTCTTGATCTGGCTCCACTATTTCTCTTCCCTTGTCTCTTTGCTGTTGAATAACAGTATTCCTTTGTTGTTTCACCACTGAATACCTAACTTTTTTAAGTACGTAAGGTGACGACACACTATGCTGACAAAACATGTTCCTGTAAATGAATCGTTCGCTGCCGCTGTTTCTTTTTCGACTTGAACACTGTTTTCTCTCAAAAAATATGTTTTTTCCCTTTATAATGACCAGATTATATTATATGCGAGTTGTGTTCAGGTTACACGGTTGTTTTAGTTGTCGCTATTAAAGTGCTGCTCAAGGAGATCAAGAAAACCGTGATAGGATTTTTCGTGTCATATAGTTGGCCGTGCTATCTTTACCAACAATATTAAACAATACTGGTAACAATGGTAGACGCCTTCTATATAGTGTGGAATTAATTTGCAGCAGCACTTCAATGGCGTCAAATTTCAAGATGTCAGCGCCCATTAAAATCCTCTAAAACAACCGTAAAGTATTGAGTCCTGCCGCCGAGTGCACACGGTAATCCAAAGAGCTCAGCAAGAAGACTGCAATAACTAATCTATTGGACAAGTGTTTCCGGCGCTCCTGGGTCAGAGTTTACGACTGACATGTGCGGTCACACCCCTTCTCTCTCTCACACACACACACCAGCCTACCTGAACCCGAGTGAAACGCACTTTACTGCGCGTTCGTAAAAAGCTTCCTCTCAAAGAGTTCGGCTCTTTTCACGACGAGTTAAGGGCTTTGGCATGAAATATGTTTCCAATTTTCTGTGTTTCAATGCGACCGTCGTAATATTTTTACGACTCTCAATTCAGTCTATCGTCGGCCTAGTCGTTCCTTTCTCTTTTCGTGACAGGCGTTAAGACACCCCCCCCCCCCTCACCAACCCACGCATATGGGTGACTGCAGCCTGCAGTCGCCTGTGGAGCGGTACAGACAGCATAGACCTTTCCTCGTGTAGATGTTACAAGTTAACGGAGAAGGGTATCGCCTCACAATTAAAGCCCCGCCAAATTAACACTCTTTTTTACATTTGTTTTAATAATATTAATAATAATGTTAATAATAATAATAATAATAGTAATAATAATAAAAATAATAATAATAATAATAATAATAATAATAATAATAATAATAATCATAATAATATTTATAATTGGACTATTAGTACTGTTTTTAGTCCGAATACATTTTATACTGACCTACCCAATCCAATTAAAATACAATAATATTTGTTTAAAATATTGTTTACGTACCATCGATCCATCAGTCATTATTCCCAGGACAATTCCGAGCAAAAAATAATCAAATCAAGTCAGGTTATATAATACCAGCAGGCAGCAGTTTGTATTGAGGAATCAATCGGAAGTCCGAACATTCATATTCAACCGATTATGATTGTTTCCCTCTTCGTCATAACAAAAATATTGCGGTATATAGATTTATTTTTCCGAGTTTGGCAGTCTTGTTCTGATGACGTCATGAATAGAAATAAGGTCGTAATGTTATTCGAACAACTGTGTTTATTGTTTGGCCACAGTCTGTTGTTTTTGTTCTCGGTTCAAGTCGAATCAGCCTTATAAGAACCGTCCAACTGGCAGCATGCCCTCATGCGGATGATAACTACACTACAGCTATAGTTTCTTGCCAAAAATATACTTTAATATGCTAATGTCGCATCTAAAACCCTCCCTTAATCGCTTCCATCTGACATATATTCTGCTTCAGTTCTCGAGTTTCGTGCGTTATCGTTGTGTTGTGGATCATGTTGGGTTTTATTGGGGGGGGGGGGGGGGGGGGGGTCACATAATGTTGGACGCTGCGCCGTTCATTGTATGCATGGTTTTAGTGTTTGATACATATCTATGATTTGGTGACGCTTTCGCCAAAAAGAAAGGAAAAACATATCCGACACTTTGAATAGTAGTTGAAGATAGGTCAATAAAATTAGATGTACAATTATTTGTGAACAACCTCCTTATATGATCGTTTTTATGTCAAATAACTCCTGAAAATATCATAGCAATGCAAATGAAAGCACGATATATAAGCGCTGCGTCGTACTAAATATTACTGTACATATTTTCAAGTCAACCATTTTTTTCTAATACTAAAGTTGTTTTAATATTGCTTTTCTTCAAATGGGTGTGTTCCAACTTGAAGTTTTTCGTAGTAGACTAAGCTTAGGCTTAGGTATACTAATCGAAAGGAAGTGACGTCACAAGTAGACGACCAATGCTCCTTATTTGGCTAGTGGTTAGTGGGTAGTGGGTAGTGGCCGAAAGTTACACTACTAGTTACACTAGTTACTATTCTTTCGTCACAGGCGAAGCACTTGTAGCCAACCAGCGAACCGCCCGAGACAAGCGCGTGCATATACCGATAGCTGATTGGCTACGAGCCCGTCGCCTGTGACGAAAGCATATATAACGTAGTCTTGGGACAACTTCATAGTTCCCACGTGACGTAAAAGCGGTCACGATTGCGACAGAATTGAGAAGGATCAATTTATTGGCAAATACTATTCAAATTTAATGTCAGTTTTAAGCCAGTTATTTTGTTTCCAATATATAAATATAATAATTAATGAATTGAAAAAATATGTAAATGTTTTATACTTAATATTTGATAAATAAACATCAACAATAATTACAAACATAAATGGACTTAGGCCCGGTATTACTACGCCCGGCTAAATATTCAGACCCCCACTAGCTTGTTTTCTCCATAGGAACCGCCAATCAGAAGCGTGGTTTCAAAGGAGAAAACAAGTTAGCGGTGGTCTGAATATTTAGCCGGTCGTTGTAATACTTGGCGTTACTGAAACATTTCGAGGTGGGAAAAACAAAATGAACACACTTCCTTTATATTTAAAAGCTTGGCCGATGGATTTGTAATTTGGCTATGGGTTATATATTATTATTATAACGTACTGTAACGTCCGTTTTGTTGTGGCGCGGCCACACGCCGCTCTCCGGCCGTTCCTGCGTTCACATCACCCGCCACCCAGACACTCTAGTAGTTCCCCTTCGCACCGCGGCAGCTACAGCGTTGGGGTAGTTGTCACGGGAGACGATCGAGGCAGGGACAGTGCAGCGCCGACCGGCCAGCGATACACACCACGTGTAAGCCGTACGTGCCTGGCCTCTGGGGGGGCGTTTCTCGGGCGACGCCCCGTTGTTGTTCCGTCGTACTCTGTTACACCCAGGCTTTGGGTCGTAGTAGGGGGCTACCTCCTAGTCGCGGACGGTCTACGTCCTGCGGGGTGATGTCCACGTCCTGGTCCGGGTCAACCGCCTAGCCAAGAGCGGGCCTCCGGCGGTCACCTGTTCGAGCCCTGGAAGGGGGGAGTACGTCCACTCCTGGATGATCCACCAACTTACCAGGTTATCCGTGCGCGCCGCCTAAATTTATCGGTCCCGTTTTGTTCTTGTTTACTTGCTGTTCGCTCCGGCCCTGCCGTGGACTTTCGTCAGCGCAGTTGCGCCCCTCATGGAACCGGGGTCAAACCCCCCGCCCCATTTTGTTTTGCTATTGGGTGATATAGTGTAGCCCGTCCACATCGACGAACGATTAGCATTTAAGTGCCACTATTGTATTGTATTATTGTATGTATTTTGTATATCATATGTCTGTGCTGCGCACTTTGTTTATAACGGAGGTACTGGTGTACTAATTAAGTTTATAACGGTGGTGCTGGTGGACGAACGATTAGCATTTAAGTGCCACTTTTGTATTGTATTATTGTATGTATTTTTGGTATATCATATGTCTGTGCTGCGCACTTTGTTTATAACGGAAGTACTGGTGTACTAATTAAGTTTATAACGGTGGTGCTGGTGGGTCAAGACTCATGAGACCATAGTCGCCCACGCCTTTGTTGAATTTACTTTATTCTGGGGAGCGCGATAGTGCTTATGGTGAAACATGTTTTTGTATTGTGTTATCAACAGTCAGAGGGGGCCTGTCCCCGAAACACATGAAGGGTGTGACCGTTATATTGTGTAATTTTGTGTCAGGTGTGTAATTGCCAATCACCTCTCGGTGTTTCCAGGCATTCACCCTGCTGTGTATATTTTCCTTCTAAATAAACATACTTCACCGCAGCCCCGAGCTTCGGTCTACCGGGACTAACCTTTGGCACGATCGTTCCTTCGTTCTTCCCTCAGTCGCTGCCTAGTCCTGGGAAATTCTCTTTCAGGAAGAACGTGGAGCCCGAATATTTTATTACCACACCCCCCCCTCTTGTTTTTGTTCGACTTCTGGCCCACGCCCTTCTTCACTGCAGCTATGCCAGGGCGGTGATTGGGGAGTGTTACATTTGGAGCCCGACGTGGGGCCTGTTGCAGCTCCGGTTGGAATTGGAATATTCGACTTTGCTATCTTCTCGTTCGGCGGTGTTTATTGGTCGTGTGGCTTGTATTGTGTTCCCTGGGGAATTTGTCTTTTTTCTTTAAGATTTGGTGTACCGTCAATCGGCTGGCAGCGTTACCTTCTTCCTTAGTAGAGAGAGAATTTCTACATCATGGGAGATTTCGAGCGTGAATTGGGTGAGCTTAAAATAAAACTGACCCTGTTGAGTGCATTGATATCCGATTATGAGGGTGCTAGCGATCAGCAACGCCGCATATCCTTTCTGTTCGCTTCTATCGAGAGACGTCAAGGATTGGTACCTGTCACTGAGGAGAACAGGGTAGTGTGGGAAGAAGTGACCGTCGGGTTAGGTATTCTTAAAACACGTTTCGCAGCCATGGAGGAAGCCGTCGGCCTACACCAACCCATCCTCCCAGACAGAGGAGATCGCAGAGAACGCCCCGACGCGGTAAAGCACGTACCCGTGGCAAAATGGGGCATACATTTTAGTGGGAACGATGCGGATGCGAGTCTCGGGTCTTTCTTAGAGAGAGTGGAGGAGCTATGTACTGCGAGGAGTGTGTCAAAGGAAAGTTTGTGGGCTGAGGCCGTGGATTTGTTTCAAGGTACCGCTTTGGTTTGGTTCCGGTCCATGCGCAGGCAAATCCATTCCTGGGAGGAACTCATCGTTGAACTACGCCGACAGTTTCAGCCAAGCGACTACGACGACAATTTACTCCTGGAGATACGGGCACGCACCCAAGGCGAGTCGGAACCCGTGGGCCTGTTCATCGCGGCCATGGACAACTTATTTGCCAGGCTTTCATTTCAGGTGTCGGAAGAAGAGCAATTGAGTATCATTAGAAAGAACCTTCAGCCTTATTTGTCGGAAAGACTCTGCCTCCTTGAAATAGCTTCGATTGGGAAACTTCGCTCGTTAGGTCGTAGGATAGAAGAAAATTTGGTTCTCTCTCGCAAGTTCAAAGCACCACCACCACCCAAGAATTCCCTCGAACCGGATTTGGCGTATAGGGGCACAACGAGCTCTAAGGCACGGATCGAGGTAGTGACAGCCGCCAGTATGGTCGATTCCCAGGCAATCCAGCCAGTGCCCAACCCGTCTCTCACTTGTTGGAACTGCAGAGAGGGTGGCCACCTATTCCGCCAATGTCCACAGCCTAGAGGCGATCACCAATTTTGTTATAGGTGCGGAAAAGCGGGGACAACTTTAGCTCTTTGCACTAATTTCCGGTGTAAAAGGTCGGGAAACGAGGATGGACAATGCGACTAGGTAGCGGTCAGCGTACCAGTCCATCCAATCAAGCTACTAATCAAGGGCGTGGCTACTGTAAAGTTTCGTCCGGGTGTGCGACACCCATGTCCAGAAATGTCGTGGATGGTCGTTTATACTTAACTGTAGAAATATTAGGCCGAAAAATCAAGGGTTTACTAGATTCTGGGGCGCCTCGTACCATACTGGGAGAGGGAGGAAGATTGCTGATCCAGAAGTTAGGTTTCAAGTTGCAACCGACCACGATAAAAGTGCAAGTGGCCAACGGGGAAGCTTGTGAAATAGCTGGTGTCGTGGATCTACCCATAACGCTGATGGATCGCAGCATTCTACTTCCGGTCATGGTTGTACCGGCTATCAAAAGTCGTCTAATTTTAGGTATCGATTTCTGGACAAAGGTTGGTTTGGTTCCGGATGCCTGTCGGGGTGCTTGGTCCTTCTCGGAGGAGGCGGAACTCACCGTCGATTCCATAAAGGTGTTGCGGCCGAGAGAGAACCTGACCGCGGAACAAGAGAGACGTCTTGAGTTGCTTTTAGAGAAAAATTTACGTGAGGAACCCTTTGGAGGAGCCACGCCCCTAATTGAGCACCGAATTGATACCGGTGACGCCCCGCCCATAAAACAGCGGTATTACCCAGCGTCGCCTGTGGTCCTCCAGGAAATTCACAAGGAATTGGATAACATGTTGCGTGACGACGTCGTTGAGCCGTCCAACAGCCCATGGAGTTCTCCCATTCTCTTGATCAAGAAGCCATCAGGGGGGTACCGTTTCGTAGTCGATTATCGCAAAGTGAATCATATTAGCAAGAAAGACGCCTACCCGATTCCGTATGTGTCAGCCATTCTCGATAGATTGCGCGAATGTAGATACCTGTCATCACTCGACATCAAAAACGTGTTTTGGCAAATCAGTGTTGAGGAAGCTAGTCGGGAGAAGACTGCGTTTACGGTGCCAGGGCGTGGTTTGTACCAGTTCAAGAGGATGCCATTCGGACTTCACAATAGTGCGGCCACTTGGCAAAGATTAATTGATCGTGTCCTGGGCCCAGACCTGGAGCCATATGTCTTCGTCTATCTCGACGACATTATAGTGATCACCCCCACATTCCAAAAACACTTGGAAGTGTTGGAAGAAATTTTCCGTCGGTTAAGGGAGGCCTCACTCCATTTGAATTTAGAGAAATGTCATTTTGTACGTCCCGAATTGCACTACTTGGGGTATGTCGTCAATAATAGCGGGCTTCACGTGGACCCAGAAAAAGTCCAAGCCATTGTGAATTTCCCCAGACCCACCAAAGTCAAACACTTGCGGCAGTTCTTGGGGATGGCTTCGTGGTACCGCAGGTTTATCAAAGACTTTGCCGCCGTAGTGGCCCCACTGACGGCAATGTTGAAAAAGAACGTGAAATGGTCTTGGACTGACGAGGCGGAACAAGCCTTCAGTTCCCTGAAGCAATGTTTAGTGTGTGCCCCCGTGTTGTCATGCCCAAATTTCGACAAGCCATTTATCCTCCAGACGGATGCTTCAGAGTATGGTATAGGTTGTGTACTGTCACAAGAGCTGGATGACGGCGAGCACGTCATCGCGTATGGCAGTAGGGCATTGTCTAAGTCGGAGCGGAAATTCTCGGTAACCGAAAAGGAATGTTTAGCAGTGTTGTGGGCCGTAGAGCGCTATAGACCGTATATTGAAGGATCCCGGTTTACTGTCATTACCGACCACCACTCATTACTGTGGCTCAACAATCTCAGAGACCCGGTTGGTCGATTGGCCCGGTGGGCAGTGCGGTTGCAACAATACGACTTCGATCTCAAACATCGCAAGGGCGCAGCCCATGTCGTCCCCGACGCATTGTCGCGAGCGGTTGAGAAGATTGAGCCGGTGGAGGTGGTTGCCCCGATTCAGGATCAGTGGTATCTTAAGATGTGCGATCGTGTCCGTGATGACCCCCAGGCATATCCGAATTGGCGTTTGGATGGACTAAGTCTCTACAAGTGGTGCATGGACCACCACAAGTTGCCCAACGACGAAAATAATTGGAAGCTTGTCCTGCCTAAGGAACTCAGACTGGAGGCAATCGGTCAATCGCATGACGAACCATTGGCGGGACACCGTGGCGTTTATAAAACGTTGGCAAGGTTGGCTATAAACTACTACTGGCCAAGGATGAAGGGAGACGTTTGCAGATATGTTAGTGGGTGCCACACTTGTGCCCGATATAAAATTGAACAAAGACGTCCCGCTGGACTACTGGCTCCCCGTACGTTTCCCCACCAGCCAGGTGAAGTCCTCACCATGGACCTTATTGGCCCACTACCTCCGTCAATGAAGCGGCATCGGTTCATTCTGGTTGTCCAAGACTGCCACACGAAGTGGATGTATCTTTTCCCATTGCGGAACGCCGATTCCCAATCCGTGTTACACCCCCTCATATACAACGTGTTCCTGGAAAGTGGGGTCCCACGTGTATTGATTGTTGATAACGGGAGACAGCTGGTCAGCCGGGAATTTCGCGAGGCAATGGAGGCATACGGCGTAGAGACCCAGTTCACCCCGTTTTACCACCCCCAAGCCAACCCCGTGGAGAGGCTAAATAAGGAGGTCGGGAATCTGTTGTCTATATTCGTAGGCGAGAACCAACGCAAGTGGGATGTCTTGCTGCCGCAGATACAATACGTTCTACGAACGTGCAAACATGAAACAACGAAGTATACACCCGCCTATCTGCAACTTGGAAGGGAGTTGGGACTCTCAGGGAAGCGTAACCGTGATCCCAGGGATGAGGCCGGCCACATCGTGGACCGAGGCATTGAGGAGAAATGGGCCGCCCTAGACAATATCCGAGAAAGAGTGCAGATCAACGTCCAAGAGGCACAACAGCGGCAGGAGCGGAATTACAATCTTCGCCACCGTCCAATTCAGTTTAGCGTAGGAGAGAGAGTATGGCGGAGAAACTTTGCCTTATCCGATGCCAGTAAACACTTCACAGCCAAATTAGCGCCGAAGTATGTCGGCCCATACGTTATCTCTCGCAGAGTATCTTCAGTTGTATTGGAGTTAGAAGATGTAAACGGGAGACCATCGGGACGATGGCACGTGGTGGATCTGAAAAAACTTGCTGACCGTTGACGGCCTTTTTTCTTTTTTTTTTTTTTTTTGTTTCCTTCCCGAAGCGGGGGGGAGGTGTAACGTCCGTTTTGTTGTGGCGCGGCCACACGCCGCTCTCCGGCCGTTCCTGCGTTCACATCACCCGCCACCCAGACACTCTAGTAGTTCCCCTTCGCACCGCGGCAGCTACAGCGTTGGGGTAGTTGTCACGGGAGACGATCGAGGCAGGGACAGTGCAGCGCCGACCGGCCAGCGATACACACCACGTGTAAGCCGTACGTGCCTGGCCTCTGGGGGGGCGTTTCTCGGGCGACGCCCCGTTGTTGTTCCGTCGTACTCTGTTACACCCAGGCTTTGGGTCGTAGTAGGGGGCTACCTCCTAGTCGCGGACGGTCTACGTCCTGCGGGGTGATGTCCACGTCCTGGTCCGGGTCAACCGCCTAGCCAAGAGCGGGCCTCCGGCGGTCACCTGTTCGAGCCCTGGAAGGGGGGAGTACGTCCACTCCTGGATGATCCACCAACTTACCAGGTTATCCGTGCGCGCCGCCTAAATTTATCGGTCCCGTTTTGTTCTTGTTTACTTGCTGTTCGCTCCGGCCCTGCCGTGGACTTTCGTCAGCGCAGTTGCGCCCCTCATGGAACCGGGGTCAAACCCCCCGCCCCATTTTGTTTTGCTATTGGGTGATATAGTGTAGCCCGTCCACATCGACGAACGATTAGCATTTAAGTGCCACTATTGTATTGTATTATTGTATGTATTTTGTATATCATATGTCTGTGCTGCGCACTTTGTTTATAACGGAGGTACTGGTGTACTAATTAAGTTTATAACGGTGGTGCTGGTGGACGAACGATTAGCATTTAAGTGCCACTTTTGTATTGTATTATTGTATGTATTTTTGGTATATCATATGTCTGTGCTGCGCACTTTGTTTATAACGGAAGTACTGGTGTACTAATTAAGTTTATAACGGTGGTGCTGGTGGGTCAAGACTCATGAGACCATAGTCGCCCACGCCTTTGTTGAATTTACTTTATTCTGGGGAGCGCGATAGTGCTTATGGTGAAACATGTTTTTGTATTGTGTTATCAACAGTCAGAGGGGGCCTGTCCCCGAAACACATGAAGGGTGTGACCGTTATATTGTGTAATTTTGTGTCAGGTGTGTAATTGCCAATCACCTCTCGGTGTTTCCAGGCATTCACCCTGCTGTGTATATTTTCCTTCTAAATAAACATACTTCACCGCAGCCCCGAGCTTCGGTCTACCGGGACTAACCTTTGGCACGATCGTTCCTTCGTTCTTCCCTCAGTCGCTGCCTAGTCCTGGGAAATTCTCTTTCAGGAAGAACGTGGAGCCCGAATATTTTATTACCACACCCCCTCCTCTTGTTTTTGTTCGACTTCTGGCCCACGCCCTTCTTCACTGCAGCTATGCCAGGGCGGTGATTGGGGAGTGTTACAGTACTATAAAGCACTATTGGTAATAACTCAACAAGCTAATGAACTTTAAAATCATTTAAATATGTAATTCAAGAAACATTTCAGGACTTGGAAAATAAAACGGAGAATGCAAATTGATCGGCCAAGCTTTTAATTATAAATAAACTGTGTTCATTTTGTTCTTCCCACCTCGAAATGTTTCAATAAGTCAATTTAATGTTGTAATTGTTGTTGATATATTTATTTATCAATTATTAAGTAATGTTAATATTTATATATTTGTTTATTTCATTAAATGAAGGCTCCAGTGATCGTTTTTTATTTACTTTGATGGAGGTAAACATCAAAAGTTGAATGCAAAAAACGCGATGCTTCTACGCCGTTTGTAGTGCTGTGGATAGACATTTGAATGTCGAGCGGCAGAGAGCTGTGACGTCATCGCTACCCAGTTCGCTACCATCGCTACCATCGCATCGCTACCAACTTCGTGGAGTAGAGCATTCGCGTACTAGACCATTCGCTTACTAGACTATTCGCGCAGTAGAGCATTGCCATTAGCGGACTACAGTTTTCACTCAGTAGAATAACCGCGGCCTGAATCATTCGCGCACTAGAGTTTTCGCGCACTGGAACGTTCGCGCACTTAATTATTCTCTCAGTACAGATTTCGCGCAGCAGAGCGTTCGCTCACTTGACCATTCGCGGACTAGAGTTTCGCGCACTAGAGCATTCGCGCAGTAGAACATTCGCTCACTTAAAATTTCTCTCACTAGATACATTCCCCTAATTTTTACCAGTTAGACATGGCTCTACCTATCACGTTCTTCACTTATGACATTCAGGTCTGTACTCAAAATTAACTGACAGCTAAGGTCAAGTTAACAGAAAATAATAGGGAAGGCTCACACATTTTTTTTATTTGCTTACTGGTTACCTCAAGTTAAAATAAACGGGAACTAATTGGTTTCGGCTCGAAAGGTGCATTAACATCGCTTTAACAGCAAGTCAAAGATATTGCTGTCAAAACACGCTCAGAAACGGACCTGCGCCATCTTGCTCGTGATTAAAAGGTTCTGACGTCATAACTCTGGAAACAATCATTTTATATCATACAAATAGTACTGAAATCCCACAATTTAGTAGATTATTGCTCTCATAAGACTTTAACTGAATCAACGTTTATTTCAAGTTAGTAAATGAACACTGCTCAACATTAATTTACAATAATATGTTAAATAATTGCATTATTTTAAACACGTTTTGGTAAATACTATATCAAAATGTATTTTGTGAAGAAAACAGTGGTATAAAAGACATTGTTGTAAAGTCACTGCATCCTAGATATTGTAAAATGTCCAACTTAATATCTTTGATATTATTAAGAATACTTCAAGGAGGCAGTTGTTGACAAGAGTTATGACGTCACGAGCAGTTTTTCAATTACGGAGCGGTAAGTTCCAAATTTCAAACTTTAAAAGCTAATAGAATTGGAAATATACACTTCTCAGATATAAAAATTATATAGTCCGTACTTTTTGATAATGGCCTTCTGTTTTTAGGTACTTTGAGGAATATTTATTTTTTATGAGCCTTCCCTATTAAATACATATATTTGTATTTATAGTCTACCCATGCACACAGTAATAAGAACTGATTTTCAGGATGTTTGGGGGGGGGGGGGGGGGGGGGGGTAGGGCGGGGTGATTTTTAGTTTATGACATTCATAATGTACTTCGTTTCTATACGGTAACTCCAAAGTCGCCGTTTTCATGAACACCATACAGTATCACATGGATTAAACTCAAGCACCAAAGTTAAAAAGCAGCAGCATGAATAAAAATTCGAGCTCTGGATCTTCTACATTGGAAGCGGGAATAAGCCCACTAGGCTAACGATAGCGACACAGACGCAAGCCATACCACGACTGATTCTACGCCAAACTAATTCACATTGTAACATTCCACAACCTCTCGCCTCCTGTGAAATTAATGTAACATCACTTTTATCGGCTAGAGTTCGCGTTTCCAATATTTAAATTAAATTTCAAAGCCTTTTGGCAAATAGCTACACTCACCGTTTTTACATTTTTAAACAGTGGTGGTCGGTTTGGGATGTGGCATACAAGCATTGCTTCGAAGAACGTGTGTTATACTCTAACCCTCTCTTGCAACCACACTATCATGTCATGTTTTGGCTCAAACTAATTTACGAATAAATCCTCAACGTACCTTCATGATACTATAGTAAAACGCTCTATGTGACGCGTTGATAAGCGAGCATGCGATAATTTGTTCAATATTTGAATTATTGTTTTCCTTCAAACACCCCCCGACGTCATATGTTAGTTGTCGAGTACTTCGTTAAACCACAATAAATAAACTAGGAAAACACTCTATGTGACGCATTGATCAGCTAGCGCGTTCTGTCCAAGAACTTTCTGGCTAAAAGTTCTCAAAGCTATCGCCATAGTTCATTGTAAGAGATCAATATAAAAATGTGAAAACAACTATTAAGAACAATACAAGAATGCGCATTGCAAACATTTTTCTAATTTCCATAGCTATATTTCCCGACATTGTTGAATGTTGTGCATGCGTTGCTAAGATTTTTCGTTGTCATTTCGTATAGTGTTTTCTACGCGGTTCGCCACCATTATTAACACATTGACAGCAATAGAAATGTTATTTCAGCCTCTAGTACGCATCAGATTACGTTTAAATTCGTATATTTTGTAACCGGTAAGAGATTTACTATAATATAGCCACCCCCCATTTTGGCGTTATTATGTTTTAGAAAAATATTTTCGAAGAACTTTTGGTTAACTTTGCTTTGTAAAAAATATGGCTATCTCACATTTTGCCGCCATTTTGTTTCAGAAAAATATTTTGCAGTAACTATGGTGTAACTTTGTAACTTTTCGAACGATTTTGCCTCAAACCTATACACCTTCAATTCACATCGAGGCTTGTGGATGGTCCAAATTTCAAGTTGATCGGAGTTTCCGTTCAACCGCTATCGACAGACATAAAAAAACAAAAAAAAAAAACAAAAAAACAGAACGAAGTGCCATAAGACTATAGTGGAGACGCTCTTTCACTCGCTTCATAATGTTAGATTCATATAGCATTCAGCATGTAGGGCTTACTATGCAACAGTGCGCTGTTGATTCAGATTTTCGATTTCGAAGTCCATTCTTGAGATATAATCTTAAATGAAATTTTGTGAGGTTTTTGACGTAGAGGTTCCCTTCGCTCTTAATTAAAGAACTATTATTTCGTCTTAGTTATAATTGACAAACACCCAAGGCAGCTTCAGAATAATTCAGAAATGAATGGTGGCTCTTGGAGGTCAACAAGAACTCACCATTGACTTCTGGCAGAAGTGCGTTGACCAATTAGTTGTTGGAATTAATCTTAAACATTGGTTGAGTGTTGAATTATGGAATTCGGCTTTAGTGTTGATCCAAGTGACTAGTTTTCTTGCCACGGTCTCGAACGGTCTAGCTTTAGTGACGAGTAAACACGCCATATGAGCTTTACCCGTCAATATACCTCATCGATTTGGCGCGGATTTGCACTTCCGCATTGTCTGACCCGATTATCATCAACCAACCGGAAATTAACGAAAAGCAAACGAAAGCAACATTCTACAAACATCGAGTTTGCGATATCAGCGATAAGTAATCTGAATTCAATATTACCTTTCCGTCAGATGGTTGCATTTCGATTTCCGGTTAGGATCTATTGTATTGATTTCTATTGAACGAATATGTCAATCACATCCTACTCTGTCACAGCAGCTACTCTTATAATACATTGTGATAGATGTACCTCTTACAATCAATACTTGTAACCGACGTATTGTTTTTTGTCAGCCACTAGTAACTACCTGTAGAGCTACAGAACATATCTAGGAAGTTACAAAGTCAGGTCATATCAAACAATCATCTTTAGTTAATCTGTGCAATCGCTGATAACATATTTACTGACGTACCCTCAATACATATGCCAAACAAATTGAGCCAAGGAAAATTCAATAGATGCCATGAAAATTTAAAAGTTCTATAACATTCCCGGTGTTAAAAGGAAATAGGACTTGCAAAATTTATTTTGTACGGCTCACCGATAGCGTCCACAATTTTTAATAGTTGTCCAAATTAAAGAGTTGAATGTCTCTACAATAGCATTTATCTAAAAAAAATTAAAAAAATTAAAAATCAACAGTTTAAAAAATATATCGAATTTTACACGTTTGGATTTTGTAAAAAGTCATAAAAAAACAATGTTCATAGTTTAACTGTGGTCTATAAGAATTGTTCACTACTTAAGTGTTCATTATTAACGGGACAGAAGACGTTCATAATCCGTTGTTGACACTAGTGCAAATCAAATGCTACATAGTATATACTAATCTTTTTAAGCCAGCGGAGCGAGCGTCTCCATTAGACTTTTATGACACCACTTAGTTCTGTGTTTTTTTTTTTTTTTTTTTTTACATATTCTGTCGATAGCGGTCGAACGGAAAGTACGATCAAGCTGAAATTTAGATCATCCACAAGCCTCGATGTGAAATAAGGGTGTATAGTTTTGTGAGAAAATCGTTCAAAAATTTACAAAGTTACGATGCAATTACTGAAAAATATTTTTTTGAAATAAGCTGGCGGCAAAATGTGAGAGCCATTCGTCCGATCACGAATATATTAATTTCAACGCGATCCGCTTAGTATTGTAGGTACAAATAGGTACATAGTAACATAGTAATTGGTACAAGTAGGCAGTGAAATAACTATGACAACGGAAAATCCAAGCTATAATTTCTATGGACAATCAATCTTTTATTGAAAAAATGAAGGAAGTATAATAACTTTGACAATACAAATTCTAACAATTGACTGTAAGTGTCTTTGACATTTATTACCAATCTGAGAAAATCATTCTTCAATATCCTTCATATTTGCCATTAACAGGATGCAATCGTATACAAATGTATTTTATTTGTATCTTGTTTCAGATCATTACTGAAACTATCTGTAAATCGGCGTATAACGCAACACATTATCAATAAAACATTTCACTCTTCATGCAGTGGATTTTGCAGTTAAAAGTTGGTGTTAGTGTCGTTCAATTGAACTTGGCCAAAGTTGATCTTGGTGAAATCGGCCCAGGGTTCAAAGATGGAAATGTGCACAGTGTACCTGTAGACTGTAGACCCCCCCCCCCCACCCACCCACCCCTCTAAACCTGTTTGTAGCGCTACATCATAAAGAGAGGAGAAGCATCGGACATGCAAACAATGCAAGTACAGTGAGGCTGGCGAATGACAATCATAGAACGCTCGGTGAAATATTGTTGGGCGTATAGACTAGAAGCTATTTTCTGTATTGACTTATTATTTATATTCCGTCATAATAAAATTTAGAAGCTTCTGCCTGCGTTATCATAACATTGCATTATAGTGTGAATAATACAGCAGTTATATAGTTCGGTTATTATTAAGCCTTCTAAAGCATTACGTTAACTAGGAGTGGCTCCTTGACAGAGGAAAGGGGAGGTGAGGACAAGGCCTTCAATGATTATGTTTTACGTACGCATGAACGAACTTAAAATTTCAGTAAATCCAAATGATTAATTAAATATACGAATCCTCTGGGAGTAGAAGGAACATTGTGTGATTGATTCCTGAGAAAAGTTAATTAGTTCTTCGTTTCCTGTCGCGTATAGTACTTTAAAGTAGTTCTTAATCAATGTCTTCATTCCGGCAAACGTTCCATCAACATAATTGATAAAAGAGGATAATAACGTTTTATTGGCTCTCCAAAATAAACCCAAAATATTGAGATGAAAACTCAAACAATACTAAAAAAATTCATGATAAGCGGTAAAGAGAAGGTTAAACTTGATTTCAGAAAATAAATCCCTTGTTTTCTTTCAATCGTTCGGCTATGAAATAAATATCAGTCCTGCGTGAAATAAAGTAAAAAATAATGTGTTGTCTGTTCAGCTGTCATTCGGATGGAATATATAATGGCGGCCATGTTTTGTGTTTGAGTGATCCATGAACATGTCGTTTAAGAGTGTTGTCATTGCGTTGTATGGAGGAAAACATGATGTTTGATCCAGTGGTGTAGTGCCAAATTTACCAGTACGTATACGCTTCAGTGGGAAGCTGGAGAGACACGTCTTTCCAGACAAAAAATGATGGGGGGTTTGGGGGGCTGTTTGGGGGGCAGAGCCCCCCAACAATGGCGCCGCAGGCGATTCAGAAAAAAACAGGCTTTTAAGAGTGTGTTTTGAGCGTTTTAGATACCAATACCGGACTGAATGCAATCCCGAAATACTGCAGTTTTTGTAGTGCATAACCAGAAAATCCCCAAACATAATTGGAACACTGACGAGAACTGTTGAGGAATACATTTGGGGCTTGGGAAGTGGTTTTGCGACACACACGCCGCCCGTGGCCCGTATATAGGTATATCTGTTGATACTTGGCTGTTGATAATTGACACCGCAATATTTTTACCAAGCGAGACAATTGTATCCCACTTGGTGTATTGGCGGGACGCGGGACTTTAAATTGAATATCGGGACTTCCAGATCCAGGGGTGGTCTTAGAGGAATTGAGGCCTTGTGCCAATTAAATGCCAGTGCCAGAGAGCACAATTTGACCAATGGAGAAAAGCTGACAATCGTGAATAATGTGTCCGTCATTCGAGGCATGTTACGACCGTATCATTGCGTATCACTCGTATCATAACCAAACCAGTGTGTATACGAAAGTTTTTTAGCCGGAGCAGTGTGTATACGGCGTATACGCCCGTATACGCACCACTACACCACTGGTTTGATCTATAAAGGTGACGACAAATATGAACGAATACAATCGATAAATTATGTGAAAATTTTATTTGTGAGGCCATTTGAATATGAACATCGTTTTGTACATAGCGGTGACAGGTTATCGTTGATTCCGCTAAATTAATGGCATAAATAGTTTTTTTTTTAAATTTATTCATTTAATATAATGTTCAGTACAGATGTTTTGCATTTGTAGAACATATAAACAAATAATGATAACAACAATAACACCATACTCAACAACGTCGTATTTTGTTCTATTTGCAAAGTTGAATGTGCTCTCCCTCTATTGTAGTTTATTTAGTCGTATATTGTGTACTTGTAAAGACGAGGACAGATTTAGAGCGTAGTTTTCACAAATCAGCCAGCTGTAATAAATACTGTGGTCACCTGTGGTGGAACTCCAAGGGGTTCATTCTACCTGACGCATGTTTGCCCTGTTGCCTATATACACTCTCTAAATACTGTGGTCAAACTCCAAGGGGTTCATTCTACCTGACGCATGTTTGCCCTGTTGCCAATACACCCTCTAAATACTGTGGTCAAACTCCAAGGGGTTCATTCTACCTGACGCATGTTTGCCCTGTTGCCTATATACACTCTCTAAATACTGTGGTCCAACTCCAAGGGGTTCATTCTACCTGACGCATGTTTGCCCTGTTGCCAAAACACCCTCTAAATACTGTGGTCAAACTCCAAGGGGTTCATTCTACCTGACGCATGTTTGCCCTGTTGCCTATATACACTCTCTAAATACTGTAGTCAAACTCCAAGGGGTTCATTCTATACCTGACGCGTGTTGCCCTGTTGCCAATACACCCTCTAAATACTGAGGTCAAACTCCAAGGGGTTCATTCTACCTGACGCATGTTGCCCTGTTGCCTATATACACCCTCTAAATACTGTGGTCAAACTCCAAGGGGTTATTCTACCTGACGCGTGTTTGCCCTGTTGCCAATACACCCTCTAAATACTGTGGTCAAACTCCAAGGGGTTCATTCTACCTGACGCATGTTTGCCCTGTTGCCTATATACACTCTCTAAATACTGTGGTCCAACTCCAAGGGGTTCATTCTACCTGACGCATGTTTGCCCTGTTGCCAAAACACCCTCTAAATACTGTGGTCAAACTCCAAGGGGTTCATTCTACCTGACGCATGTTTGCCCTGTTGCCTATATACACTCTCTAAATACTGTAGTCAAACTCCAAGGGGTTCATTCTATACCTGACGCGTGTTGCCCTGTTGCCAATACACCCTCTAAATACTGAGGTCAAACTCCAAGGGGTTCATTCTACCTGACGCATGTTGCCCTGTTGCCAATACACCCTCTAAATACTGTGGTCATAACCCGAAGGGGTACATTCTACCTGACACGTGTTGCCCTGTTGCCAATACACCCTCTTTAAATACTATGGTCAAACTCCAAGGGGTTCATTCTACCTGACGCGTGTTGCCCTGTTGCCAATACACCCTCTAAATACTGTGGTCAAACTCCAAGGGGTTCATTCTACCTGACGCGTGTTGCCCTGTTGCCTATATACATCCCTCTAAATACTGTGATCAAACTCCAAGGGGTTCATTCTATCTGAAGAGTGTTTGTTCTGTTCCCAATACACTCTATAGTTGCTGCGGTCAGTGACTGACTGACGGCAGTCAGTATGTGAAGGACAATTGAAGGGGTTGGTTTTGAAGTTCCCACCATGCAAACATATAGTAAGACATTTTGCAAAAACTAAAAATAATATTGAAGAATACATATTCGGAGTTAACAAGCGTTATATCGACTACAAGTTCGTTTCTTTTGGATGTTTTTAATTAAATCGATTCTCTACTTTATATTGATTAACCTCGTAAGTAAATAAGTTTTATACTGAAGAGGATAAAATATAAAATTAAAATAATACAAGCAGTTACTTTTTAAATTCATGGTACACCGGTGATAGTGTTTACGGACGATTTCAATTCCTAATTGAGTAATTGATAAAACTAACTCACTATGAATTACCAGGTAAAGCGCTCTCCTATATAGCTTTTCGCTAGCAGATAATAGGCAAGCACTTATGATGTTTTGTTTACCTTTCTTTAGTTTACGTTTACCAGATCACCGATACGTGACTTTACCTCAAGTACACATTGAAGGTATAAAGTCTTCGTTCCACTCAGAACGTATCATGTTTATGTAATATGGACCACCCAAATCTGACAAATAGATCATGTAGAAAGTATGAACTACTTTACATTGTAACCTAAGAAAAGATTATAACTTCTGGTACCTCAAAGATGGATATTATCATAATTTGTATTAGAATGTATTTTCAGTCGAGAGTACGACTACGTTTTCTTACTTACAGGTCAACTCAGGACAGATTCCTTTTTTTATAAACCGTCATTACCTTCATTCAGATTGATTCTTACAGATTACTTGACTATAGCGTAATGTGGGGATGACCTACAACGACTCTGCATGATTTAGCCTTTCCTTCCAATATTTCTAATGATCCCATATTTCCCTACTTTATGCTATAGTTACACCGTTATAGCTGTAAATCCTTTGACGATAAAATAATATTTGACATAGTTAACTGAATAGTTTCTTCCGACCGAGTTGATAATACGATTGACTTGTACACAAGAGCCGACCTGGTTGACAGGCGAGACAACAGGGTTGTTGGTTGAAACTTGCTTGAGGTAGATGTATCACGCTTCATGCTCACAAACATGTAGGAGTCTTCTGGGGGATGGTCCAACACCTGGACGGCAAAGGGTAGTCTCACTGCAAAAACCTTGTATTTAATTTGAGAACGCTACATAATATTGTACAAGTGACAAAATATCGTCGGGAATGTAGTTTACTTAGTAAGAACTTAAAACTGGGCTAACAACATTTCAAATTTTAAATCATTACTGTTGTCATTAGGATAGCCAATAACTGATTGCCCTATTATAACAACCGTAAAGTCCGTAATGGTTGAGATTTTGTATTAGTATACTTATGAAACTACATTCCTGACATTTGTCATTTTTTCAATGTTGTATTGTTCTCAAACGGGTTAATTTTACGTAGTACTTAGTGAGAATCCTTGCGCCTTAACGAGATCAAACGAGATTGCCAAGTAGATTCTTATCGGAGTTTATTTTCCTCCACTAAATAATTACAGGTACGCGATAGGTTGACAGCAATATCTACGTCTTTCTTGCAGGACTAAGTACTCTCTACTCAAAATTTATTTACAAAATTGGCCCCTGTGGGCTACTTGAGGACCCAAGTATGAGTCATCTCAGATCCCTTCCTTTCGGCTAGGGCACAATGGCTAGGGTAATAATTATTTTGAGGGTGGCGCTCTTTAATATTAGGCGTTTAACAGATGCATGTAATAAACAAAATTACTGCTACTTTAAGTTGTGTATCCAATTAATTATTTTTTCAGTGTGCCACCATCAAAAGGATTATTCTCTAATATCTACGCTGAAAGAAACTCCCATACTTGCTTCATCAAGTAGCCAATGGATGGATGTACGTCTGAATGCAGACAAGATGGCGATCTACCGCAGTGAGGGTGTCAACAATAGCGGCGCAGTTTCTTCCTAGGAGTGACCACAGACGTGAGAATGATTGCCGGCGCCATCATCGATAGGTTATGATAAATACGACAGAGGAAACCCATCAGTCATCCTCCTGTCCTCCCATTATACACTCGTTAGACCCAGCGTTACCGCAGCCGAGTTGTAAAAGACAGATCTCCGTTGCTTGAGCGGCCGGACTTGAGTACGCATAAATCAAAACAGAGATTTTACATCTTGGGTAAACAAACATTTTCGACAAAACGAAAGAAGAAAGTATTAGATGTTCAACGACTTACCTTGAAACATTATGGAAGTTTGTGACCATATTACTTTTCATTGATCATTCTTAACTTTAATATAGCTTTGATAAGAACGTTTAGAGTACGAAAATTATTCATGTTTAGGTATTAGTATCAGGTTATGACTTTTCTTATTTACTAACATCAACATTTTAAAAACAGTCTGTAATCAATCCACCTTGAAACCCTGTACTAAACAACGATGCAAGTAGGTTGATATTTCAATTTTACAGTAAACGTCGTGTGATTTAAAAATTACTAAAGACCATTCTTTGTAAACTGGAATAGTATTAAAAAACGCTGTAGCACTTACACACCATCGCGTCAGTACGATATTTCGATAGCTGCTCTGCTATCATCCTCAGGTACGACTGAGAGTATAGCCTCTCTCGTCAGCCGTCGCCTCAGAGCAGATATGTAGCTGCTCTATGGTCGTCGCAGCCCGCTGTCTCGTGCTGACGTAATCAACCAGCTGGTTCTACAAGGCTGCTACACACCGCGCTCATTTGCGTACGTCATACGTTCGTGTATACGTCATCACGAGACTGCGGGCAGCGATGACGAGCTAGCCTAGCCCTCTCAGTCGTACCTGGGGATGAAAGTAGAGCAGCTATCGAAATATTGTATCAACACGATGTTGAAGGCATCGAGATACCTTTTAAATGTGTTTTTTAATTATTTAAAAATGATGGAAGTGTTATCTAGGGCCAAAATCTCTGCTTGAAAACAAACAAAATATACAAAGTGAAATCTGTAACTCTTATTGTTGATAACATTAAAATATTGGAATTGAAACTTTCATTTTTGTGTTCACATAAAATCTTAGATTAAAATAAATTTAACTATGAATGTCAAATTATTATCGATAAATGTTTCGCAGGCAGTAGAGTAGAGACACAACAAAGCCAAAAATAGCTCAAAAATGCAAACATTTGTCATAATGTATTATGATTTCTTCATACATTTCCGCAAGCCCACAACAAATTCACTACTGAAGTTTCTGGTATATGACCCAACCCATCATTTGTGATGTGAGCATCCCAAACCGTCGGGGCAACGTTGTAATCTTCAGACGATAGTAATACAGGGTTGCCAAATAGACCAATGTTTCATTTCTACTGCCTTCTAACAGAAGATGAGATAAGCAGTCGTCTATGGATTCCATTTTGCTTTTGTCTGAAAGTTTTCAAAACTATGCTCGCTACCCTCCTGCGCTAATTGTTACAATGTCCACGACAGAAATTATAATGGAGGGGAATTATAGAATTTGGCGTTGAAAGCATCCCTAACTGGTAAACTTGTGGTGGCTCTTTTTATAATAGGTAGCAATTAATTATCTGAAGGAAGGAAGGACTGATACATAATCATGGGGGGAGAGGGGGGCGTGGGTTGGACAGGTCATTCATCATCAGCCAGCACGCGGTCACTTGCAGCCGCTATGTAATGTTAACCGCGACTAACATGCGTGCAAACATGTTCATACATGTGATTCAGTTCCATGGCCAACCACTAATCAAATCTAGTAATTGGAATGCATGTGTGCGTGCGTGTGGCCTGTGGAGTTTGCAATTAGCATATCGGCGCGGAGTATGAGATGTTATAATTGAATTGTTGAAAAGATTTCATACATGCTATGTGTAATTTATAGTTTTCTTTATCGTGTACTGTGTTTCTATTAATTACGACAAGGCATCAGATTAACTAGTTAAATACAATATTCTTCTTTGGTCACTGAATCTGGTGGGAGGAAGTGCTTACATAGCATGAAGTTGAACTAGAAACTGTGTTGTTACAGTGTGTGGAAGTAACCTTAAAATTTTGTTGAATCACAAACACAGAACTAATATTTTTCACAATTTTCATTTCAATAAAATATTTCTTTCAAAAGACGTTTTGATATCTTAAATCAATATCAATTGAGAAAGAAGGGCGTTATTCGATTACCGCTCTCATTGAATAAATTGTCTCCTACCCTTCTAGTTTGTGTTCTGCACGTTGTGGTGCATCGAGTTGGTTCAAGTTCCACTAGATCACGCCAGAATCTTAGATCGCGCCACAATCTTACCACTAAATTTCCGCCTCTATTCCGTAGAACTGTTTTGTGAGGCGGAACTCGTAAACATGGCGGACGGAGATGTTTCGTCCGACGGGGAGGGTAGTGTTTGCTAAGATTCTGACAACGAATATCTACCCAAAAAATACATTAAATCGTTGGACAGTGATGGGGATGAATAAAAACAAAGTTTAAATAGCATTTTGCGGAAGAAGGGCGTTATTCTAAAATTTTATCTAATATGCGGGGAAGAGGAATTGATAAAAAAAGTTAAAATTTCGAAAACACACGTATATAATATAAAATGATGAATTAATACAATTATGAAATTTTGACTATTTCTGTTAATTTATTTCATACCTAAAAAGTGTTCTCTCATTTATATCAAAACTAGGTTTTCAGACTTACGCCCTTATTCCACCCAGTGCCTCAATTCTAGTTCTAGGTGAACAAAACGTATTGATACGCAACCCATCAATTTCAGAATTGTAACATTTCGTTTATTTATTTATCGCAGCAGGACATTGCCCTAAAAGTGCGATACAATACAAGAAGCACAACAAATAGTTACAAAAATACACAAAAATAAAATCACAAAAATAATACATACAAAACACACTAGGCCCTGAAGTGTCACGTCAGGACACACTTCACCACGGTAGTGACCTGACATACATTTGAAGAATTGAAGGAAACTGGTTATTGTTCCAGCTTGATGATTTGTGCTAGTACCAAAAGCTTCTCCAAGACCAAGGTCGAGGGGGAGAAGCCAGACGAAACGCAGTCCACGTCCTCCCCTTTCTTCTTTCCTTTTCATTTATGTCCTACTTGTCACTTGTCCCTTTCCTCCAAACACCCCCCGCGGTCATACGATATGGATTGCCGAGTACATCGTTTTAAACAACAAAATAATAAATAAAATATCAAAAATATAAATAAATAAGACCAGAGCAGGTGAAAGTTAATGGACGTTTTGAAAACAGCTTAATCATACTCGCGACCCTTTCGGTTCCCTATCATGAGAAACCACTGTAGCCTCTTCAAGAGTCTTAACATCCCTTCATACAGATCAAGCTCTCTACCTACAGTCTAACTTTTGGCACGTTCATGCCGGTACACAGATTCCTTCCAATGCTTACGACATTCTTTTGCATTGAACGTGAATTATTTATTGATTAATTCATTTATTGCGGTCCTTAAATACCAAATTATTAACTTTCGATGATATATGTTTCAAATGGTTGTTTTTGTACGTATTTATTTGCTATACATTCGCATCTGAGACATTGTTGCTGAAAGTGGAGACACCTCGGACAACGAACCAGAATTTCTGGCGAAAACCGGTTCTGAGCGATCACCATATTTTGTACAACCCTTGGGAATGCATCGCATTCATGTCAATATTCAAAGCTAGAAGATCGTTTAATCAGATTGCAGACTGTTGTATTCTGTTAAATACCCCGTGCTAGTTTATTATTTTTGCTTCTGGTTTTACGTCATTTTCAATTATCACAATCGTTTTCTAAATACATTTATGCATATTGTCATCTTTTAATTGTCTTTGTAGTAGGATTATGAAGAAACATATTATGTAATTCATGTATGCAGTATGCAAATCGTTTGATTCGCATTCATCTAATAATAACGCTACAAGAAAAAATAAAAAAGTTTCAAGCTCGTGGTGTTCTGATCTATATTTTGGAATAAGTTTCCGGAACGTTAATTCAAATAAAACATTAATTTATATTTGGAATTTAGCTTTAACAGTTGTTTGTGTAGCCAATTATGAAATTCTAGGAAATCAGTGAATGGAATGTAGCGCGAACGAGTCGGCCCAACTACCCCCCTAACGAGGGGTTTACAAACCAGGTAAATATAAGCTCGACGCGGTGGATCGACTGGTTCGTTGTCCGAGGTGTCTCCACTATAGTGTGTAATACATCTATGTTGAACTATGTTTCTGTTTTGTCTAATATAATTAATTCTTACTTGTGGAGTTGGTATTGTGTTGGGAATAAATAGCTAGCAACAATAAAATGGGGTAGGCCTACTTTTGTGTTGTCATCGCACATCGATTAATTTTCTTTCATTTAACTTTGAGTGTATAACAACCACACGTGGTACGGAAGATGTTAATATTGCGTTTCGAAGCGTTTTACACAATAAGTAGGATTTTATAGGAAGAGTTTTCCCCCAAATCTAACTTGTAAGGAAGTGATTTCGGTGGCACTTCCGTAAGGCAATACATCAATACACATGTTTCTTAAATCATTTTATATTAACAGTTTAAAACACGTTTTGTTCTAGTATTTCCTTAAATTGGTAACATTTCTACGCTACAACAAACTCAAATAATAGATGCCCAAAGCGGTTTCAGTGAGCATTCTGATAGGACGTAGTAGTAGAAGTATTTTTATTTACCACGATGAGCTTTCGCTCTTTACAATGGCAAGTATCTACAATACACTTGTGATATGAACACATGAAAATGAACAAATAAGACAAAGAAATTACATTAAAGAAGTTACACAAATTCACATAGTTATATATAAAAACAAGATGAATAAACCTAGGCTTAGAGTAATTCTTAAAAAAAAAATATATATATATATATATATATGAATATTTTTCAAGAGCACTCTTGATGTGGTTGTTATGTGAAATCCAGAAAATAAAAAACCCAACCCCGACTGGGAAACGAACCCATATATATATATATATATATATATATATATATATATATATATATATATATATATATATATATATATAATACAATAAAAAAAATACACCTCAACGTAATAATAATAATATTAAAGTAATACATAAAAGACTGTACGTGGGGAGGAATCGAGGAATCGAAAAAAAGGAATCGAATCCAAGTACCAGTAATAAATAAACTTTATGTGCAGTATTTCGGGTCGTTGTTTTTCAACTGACCAGAGGAAACTCGAACTATTTGGCAATAACACATGGGAGCAGGAAATCCTGTGGGAATTTTGTGTACTTCGGTTCAGTATTTGAGTTGGTGATTCAATACAAAGCCGCGTGTTTGTGTCTAACTAATATAACTCTCTTGGTCAACACATTCTGCACACGAAAGCGCTACTAACGCTATCTCTTGATACTCAACAGAATCAACAATAAGGCTAATTTGATGCGTACGGCAAGTGACAGAAGTCAGACAAAATGGACTCAGTCACAATGTTGCGATATTTTACCGCAATGGGAAAACGAAATTTCAAAATGGCTAATACTTTTCTATTAATCAACGACACTAAAGAACTACAGACCACATGAAATACACAGTTCACATAAAAAACATATAGTTGTAACTTTGTAATTTTTATTTATTATTATTTTTATTATTATTATTATTATTATTATTATTATTATTATTATTATTATTATTATTATTATTATTATTATTATTATTATTATTATTATTATTATTATTAATAATAGTATTTATTTCCAATTATTAGCTAAGTGACAGGGTATTGGCATAAAACAGCACAGCTATACACACATGACTTCCAAACCATTCTAAAAATAAAATAATTTTACCAAACTAGATTCAATAATGATATTACAAAAGGAATTACAAAAGTGTAGTGAAAGGTCCTAAAAATAGTTTAAGAACAAGGTATCTTAATTACAGAATGTAAAGATATGTCCATAATTGAGTGAAAAGGTTATAACTACATTGTGTATTTTAAATAAGCTTGCAATAATACAGCACTTGTAATAGACAGTACACATTCTGTGGAGAGAAAGTAAATGTGATGATAAACTGACAATATATTGGAATTGTTAACTACAACAGCGCAGACAAGGATAATATTATTTCATTCCATCTTTACTTTATATGACACTGGCTCAGACACATACATGTCCCCTAGTTAGGGGAACTATCTGGTTGCTAAGAAATTGTGTGTACATGATATTTTCAATAAGAAAACCCAATTCGGTCTTCCCTAAAGTAGGGTGCAGTTATGGATCTGGAGTAATCATTTCTTGAGGCTCTAATATTGGATGATAATTGATCATTATCTTTCATCTTTACTTCTCATATTTTAGCAAAGATGTTAATGTGGACACTACACTTTTGACGTATAAGCTGTTCACATCCTTTTGTCTCACACTGCTTCATATCGTCTTGATATCCCTCGCTGACCACTGTAATATCAACAGTTAAATCCAATCCAGCGCCAGGAGGGACAAGTTTTCTCACTACCTGCGCAGCCGTCAGCCCCAAACCCAAAATCCCAAAACCCAAAAAACAAGGTTACAGTTGAAAGGGTTGTCCAAAGAACCGCATTGCGCCACCGTGTCAAGCAAACTGCTCTCACGCCGCACCATCTAGAAGCTATTTTTGAACATTTGCAAAGGCTTATTATTTAAAGTTCATGTCACAAACTATGTACTCAAATCAAAACTGGTAAGCAGAGTTACACACTAGAATGTTGTACTATTATGGTATCTCATATAAAATGATTATTTTTTTATTATACTAACCATATTACACATTATATTAGGTACTTCAAAAATAAATCAGATTTTTTATCACATTAAAAAAGTCATAAATGGCAAAATAATTAAGAGAAAATAATGGTATTTTTTTAATAGATTAACGAAACGTTGATTAAACTCTGGTAAAAAAATAGAATAAGCCAGTTAATATTTGTTGTAACTTTAAGGCGGAATGCGAATACTAATCGGCCGGTACGCCCGTAAATGGGGACAATTTAATTTCTTGTTTTTTATTTTTTTCCGAATTTTGAAAACATATCCATACAACTGACCAATATAATCAAAATTTTATTTCCAACTAGACATGTCTGGATTGGCCTTAATGATTTTCAGATGAGCGTTACTATAACTGTGAGTTTCACTTCTCCTCTTCATGTGTGTAGGGAAGCAAAACAAAACCCCACTTGATTTATATGAGTGATCGTGGCGATGTGCTATCTTCCTTGTTACGGTGTGTAGATAGTGAAGGCGAGTCTCCACCGCGCTTTCTATCCTATTGGTGGAGGTGCCGGGTTTGCGGCGTACCTCTACCGCGCTTCCTATCCTATCATATCTCCACTTCCCAGTCTCGCCAACTACGGACTAAACAATTTCAATCAACTAAATACATATTTTCTGTTGGTAATAGTTAGACGCAGTGACGTAGCCATGTGCACCAACTTCTGCAACCGACTTCCCTCGTGCTTGTGTCAGGCGAGACAGGTTGCCCAACTTCGGAACAGTTAACCTAGTTGTGTCTGTGGTGTCTCGGGTCGCGTCGACTAACTCGACTTGAACCGACTACTGAACACGATAACAAGGGGGGGGGGGCACCTTTCATATTTAAGTGTGTGTCGACCCACCATCTGAAACTCGCGAATTCTCATCTCCTAAATGTCAAGACCAGCCTGGCAAATTGTCCTAGCCCTCCAATGATGCCTGACAAATTGTCCTAGTCCCTAAGTGATATCACAGTGTAGCCTGGCAAATTGTCCTAGCCCCTAAGTGGCATCACAGTGTAGCCTGGCAAATTGTCCTAGCCCCTAAGTGACATCACAGTGTAGCCTGGCAAATTGTCCTAGCCCCTAAATGACATCACAGTGTAGCCTGGCAAATTGTCCGTCTGGCAAATTGTCCGGGTAACCGGAAACAATAACGAAATCTTCAAGGAAAAAATAAGTAATTATAAGATTGTCACTCATTCCGTATTTCTGTTTTTATCATCTTTTCTGTTCTATGTGTTCAAATCGACGAACGCGACAAACAGAAGAGAATATTGTTGTGCGTATACGGTGTTCTATACTCATCCATCATAGCCGGCAAACCGGGACCAATATGTAAACAATCGTTGTTTGCTTGAGACGTGTTTCCCTTAAACAGTCGGTGTCGGCTCTACCCTCATTATTGAGTGAGCAAACATCATCGCAAGAGTGCACGGCCTGGCCTGGGCTGGAGTTCTCAGTACAAATACTTTCAAATAGGTGATAATTAAGCCAGGTCAGGCTATCCGCAACTGACGTCATTGCTAGCTTCACTATTCCCCTCGCATGCGCGGTGGTTTACCTTTAGTTGATGATCCCCTACACCAAAATCCTAAAATGATCACCTTTTGTAATTTGCCAATAAATGAATTGCAATAAAGAATTCGTTCGTTATTCGTTGAATGCATAGCTGTCCCAAAGAAAGTATTCTGATGCTTACGACACAGCCGAATTCAAGGCGACACCGTAATATTCTACTTCGCAAATTCCTACTATCTAATATATCCAGGTCCATTGGGGATAATTTAAGACCTTCCGTTGGTTACCTGTAACGGTGGGTGTGGCCAAATCGCCTGTGCACTCGACCATGCCGAACCATCCATTAACGAATGTGTGAAAGAACGCTAGGTATTTGTTGATTTTCTTTCAATTGGTGCAGTTGAAAGGGGCAGTAGACAATGACCTAAGATCGGTATGCGAATATGTTCGTTGGGATAGTATATAGTGTAGGGTAGAGTCACAATGCCAGCGGCTGTTCGTCAACCGCTGCCTACACACCGCTCCATACCGCTCAACATATGCTGTCGCCTTAAAGCAGAATTCAGGCGCATGCGCAGTGACAGCAAACATATGTGTTACGATATTGTTCTAAGGTACTGATCAACGATGTCAGTACTACGCATAAAATTCGGCGTAACACGCATGTGCCTATATTCTGCTAACGTATGTTGACTAACGTATGTTGCCTGTGCAAAACGTTAGACAAACAGCCGCTGGCGTTGTGTCTCTATCCTACACTATACACTCTACCGTTATACCGCTTTACAAAGTGCGTGGGTGTTGGCTAGACAGTGTTAGACAAACAGCCGCTGGCGTTGTGTCTCTATCCTACACTATACACTCAACGGTTATACCGCTTTACAAAGTGCGTGGGTGTTGGCTAGACAGTGTTAGACAAACAGCCGCTGGCGTTGTGTCTCTAGCCTACACTATACACTCAACGGTTATACAGCTTTACAAAGTGCGTGGGTGTTGGCTAGACAGTGTTAGACAAACAGCCGCTGGCGTTGTGTCTCTATCCTACACTATACACTCAACGGTTATACAGCTTTACAAAGTGCGTGGGTGTTGGCTAGACAGTGTTAGACAAACAGCTGCTGGCGTTGTGTCTCTATCCTACACTATACACTCAACGGTTATACCGCTTTACAAAGTGCGTGGGTGTTGGCTAGACAGTGTTAGACAAACAGCTGCTGGCATTGTGTCTCTATCCTACACTATACACTCAACGGTTATACAGCTTTACAAAGTGCGTGGGTGTTGGCTAGACAGTGTTAGACAAACAGCTGCTGGCGTTGTGTCTCTATCCTACACTATACACTCAACGGTTATACCGCTTTACAAAGTGCGTGGGTGTTGGCTAGACAGTGTTAGACAAACAGCCGCTGGCGTTGTGTCTCTATCCTACACTATACACTCAACGGTTATACCGCTTTACAAAGTGCGTGGGTGTTGGCTAGACAGTGTTAGACAAACAGCCGCTGTCGTTGTGTCTCTATCCTACACTATACACTCAAAGGTTATACCGCCTTACAAAGTGCGTGGGTGTTGGCTAGACAGTGTTAGACAAACAGCCGCTGGCGTTGTGTCTCTATCCTACACTATACACTCAACGGTTATACCGCCTTACAAAGTGCGTGGGTGTTGGCTAGACAGTGTTAGACAAACAGCCGCTGGCGTTGTGTCTCTATCCTACACTATACACTCAAGGGTTATACCGCTTTACAAAGTGCGTGGGTGTTGGCTAGACAGTGTTAGACAAACAGCCGCTGGCGTTGTGACTCTATCCTACACTATACACTCAACGGTTATACCGCTTTACAAAGTGCGTGGGTGTTGGCTAGACAGTGTTAGACAAACAGCCGCTGGCGTTGTGTCTCTATCCTACACTATAAACTCAACGGTTATACCGCTTTACAGTGTGCGTGGGTGTTGGCTAGACAGTGTTAGACAAACAGCCGCTGGCGTTGTGTCTCTATCCTACACTATACACTCAACGGTTATACCGCCTTACAAAGTGCGTGGGTGTTGGCTAGACAGTGTTAGACAAACAGCCGCTGGCGTTGTGACTCTATCCTACACTATACACTCAACGGTTATACCGCTTTACAAAGTGCGTGGGTGTTGGCTAGACAGTGTTAGACAAACAGCCGCTGGCGTTGTCCTCTATCCTACACTATACACTCAACGGTTATACCGCCTTACAAAGTGCGTGGGTGTTGGCTAGACAGTGTTAGACAAACAGCCGCTGGCGTTGTGTCTCTATCCTACACTATACACTCAACGGTTATACCGCTTTACAAAGTGCGTGGGTGTTGGCTAGACAGTGTTAGACAAACAGCCGCTGTCGTTGTGTCTCTATCCTACACTATACACTCAACGGTTATACCGCCTTACAAAGTGCGTGGGTGTTGGCTAGACAGTGTTAGACAAACAGCCGCTGGCGTTGTGTCTCTATCCTACACTATACACTCAACGGTTATACCGCCTTACAAAGTGCGTGGGTGTTGGCTAGACAGTGTTAGACAAACAGCCGCTGGCGTTGTGTCTCTATCCTACACTATACACTCAACGGTTATACCGCTTTACAGTGTGCGTGGGTGTTGGCTAGACAGTGTTAGACAAACAGCCGCTGGCGTTGTGTCTCTATCCTACACTATACACTCAACGGTTATACCGCCTTACAAAGTGCGTGGGTGTTGGCTAGACAGTGTTAGACAAACAGCTGCTCGCGTTGTGACTCTATCCTACACTATACACTCAACGGTTCAACCGCTTTACAAAGTGCGTGGGTGTTGGCTACAGTGGCGGCTCGCGCATAAGGTCACATGGTTACGTGACCCCCCTCTCAATCACCCAAGCACAAATTGCAATATGCACATTTGCATTGACGTTTAAAACGCGCGGTATAAGATACCACCGCTTTGCCGCGGTCGCACTAAGGATTCTTGAGCGTGTGCACTGCACTGTGTACCACAGATCTTGCGCTGGTGTACTTGTCTCTTTCTCAGATGGTTCTCCGACGCATGCGCACAACACGTTTCTCCAGCAGCTGCATGGAATTAGGTCAAGTTTCTAGCCAAAGATCGTCACAGGGGCTGTGTGAACAGTGAGTACATAGTGGTCTGGTCAGTGAATATCTAGCTTTGTCTGGTAGTGCATCGACCTTGGATGTGGTGGTTCGCGTGGTGTTGTCCGTTCCTTGTGTTCATCAAGTGTGTGTGTAGGCCTATAGCCCAAAACAGAGACAATAACTGAGTGATTGATGTGTTAAAGTGTGTAAAATGATCGAGGTGTGAGTGACAGTAGTGTAGCCTGGACAGTGATAATATTCCGTGTTACACCAAAACAAAATGAATGAGGTAAGATACTTGAAAAAGAAATACTTGAGTTACGAAGATCGACTGTTAGCGAAGACATTTAGGTCCACCAAGACCAGACTTGTGCATTAGTCAGGCTGTTCTGTTAGCTACAGGTGCAAATGGTGCATAATGCATTATTCTGTTTGACATGCCTTTTGTTTGGCGGTGATTATACATGCGTAGGGATTTGTCACATATAGCCTACATAACCTCACATTAACACAGCTGTTGCTGTTGTGGTTGTTGTATTTATCAACTAGCCCAATTGTCATAAGTAGGTAGTTTAGTTCTTAAGTTGGGCATACTGTTTAAATCTAGCCATGACTCGACGCGGGAGTCGGGTGTCCAATTTCAAAATGGTAGGTTTCTTTACGTGTTATTAAAAGTGTTCAATACATCTATATTCATCCTGAAGTATTGTGTACTTATTTTAGATAAGACATAACAGGATTGGTGTCAAAGATTTGAAACATTTGAGTGAGAAAACCAAAAAACATGGACTATCCAAAGTCATTAGGACAATGAAATGAGTGTACCGTTGATAGGTAGGAATAATATAGGACAACAACTATAGATGTCGGCTATAGAATTTCTGTTCGTAAACACAATGGCACAGACGTTAAAATATTAGGTAAGTTTGCATGTGCTTTTATTTTATTAGGCCTATCTTCTGTATCTGTGTCAGTGTCTAAATGTAACTCTAAAATGCGACTTTCTACCCTTTTTAAATGTAAACTGATTTGTGCCCTACCTATTTCAAACCCCACGAGCCGCCACTGGCTAGACAGTGTTAGACAAACAGCCGCTGGCGTTGTGTCTCTATCCTACACTATACACTCAACGGTTATACCGCCTTACAAAGTGCGTGGGTGTTGGCTAGACAGTGTTAGACAAACAGCCGCTGGCGTTGTGTCTCTATCCTACACTATACACTCAACGGTTATACCGCCTTACAAAGTGCGTGGGTGTTGGCTAGACAGTGTTAGACAAACAGCTGCTAGCGTTGTGTCTCTACCCTACACTATACACTCTACGGTTCAACCGCTTTACAAAGTGCGTGGGTGTTGGCTAGACAGTGTTCGGATGCGCGGGCAGTGTTGTGCCCGTCGAATGCCCATGTTCGGTTATATTTGAGCCGAGCCGAGCTGAGCCGAGCCGATACCGAGTGGATATTGATAACTTCTTGTCGCGCCCTCGTCTCTTAGAAAATTTTAGTCTATAATGACGGATATATAAAATAAATAATAACGAAATCTTTCAATCTTGACACATATCAACTTGCATTAACTTTCGTTTTACTTTTGCGAGATTTTCATTTTCGGCGAGGAGTTAAATAATGGAGGGAAACTTTCTATAGGCTGAGACATCTACGATGTTCTCGATCACCCTTCTCTCATTACACCCCGTCTACATCATTGTGTATGTTGTGTGTGCGAGCTTCTCATAGAGACACGGGGCATTGAGCATGGGGATTATTTCAAAACGATTTAAGAACAATTTATGATATAAATTGTACGAATGACTGGAGAACTGAATCATTAGTAAATTACCGGAACGATTTGAATACCAAAATAAGTATTTGAAGTATTAATAAATCTAAAATAAGTAAAATGAGTATTTGGAGAGTTTAGAATGTAACAATAGCTAAAGATAGGCTATGAACATTAAAGACGTCGCGGAATGTTTTAGATATCCGATGGTTAATAAACTACAATCAGTTTTGTGATTATGGGCACGGCTTAATCATGCAAAGTTTTGGAGCCAAGTCAATAAGCTTATTCTCATTACTGCAGGAAGTAATTTTTAAAGTTACTGCTGACATTATTTAATTATTATAAGTAAACAATTGTTCGGACAAACACGGTTAAAACATTCACGCACTACTCACCGCGTTATATTTCGGCAACATCCGTCGCCATCCTCAGACGCGAGGCAATTGAGTTGCCAGTTGCCTCGCGTCTGAGGATGGCGACGGATGTTGCCGAAATATAACGCGGTGAGTAGTGCGTGAATGATTTTAAACGTGTTTGTCCGAACAATTTTGTACTTATAATATCATCTCCCGGTTAATGAGTCCGGGTGTGTGTTATTATTTAATTAGGTAAAACTGATAATCGCAGTATATACAATTCACTTAAATACCTTGATATAGGACACGAACTGCAATTCTTTACATGTAACAGTTATGTTAAGAGCGAAGGATACCTCTACGTCCAAAACAGCAGAAAAGTTTCATTTTTTAAACGTATCTCAAGATTGAAACATAAAATCGAAAATCTGAGTAATCATTGCGCTGTGGTTTGGTAAGCCCTACACACTGAATGATATATGTATCTAACATTATAATAAGTCATACTGATTTTCATGTAAGATACATGTATCATTCAGTCTGTAGCGTTTACCAAACCACAGCGCAATGATTACTCAGATTATCGATTTTATGTTGCAATCTTGAGATATAATTAAAAATGAAATTTTATGAGTTTTTTTTGTGTAGAGATACCCATCTCTTTTAAGGGCGGTTGCAGAGTTTCCCTGAAGTGACTCGATAAGGTGCGCACTCGCAAACATGATTAATCAACAAGGGTTGTACAGACACCTTCTTTATCACCACCTCCTCGGTTTACTTGAAACTTAGTTCGAGAGAGTTTCTTGTTGTGTGAATATAACAGACGTGGTTCAATATATCTACTGATGTTTGAGATTAATAAAGCTCAGAGTACGACACAACGTCACCGGCTTGTAAATGTATTAAACCTCTGCAAGTTCTGAAGTGCAATGCCTTGTAAGTGGTCCCAATATAACATTAACTCAGTGACAATGGCGCTGCCTGTTGGCGAGATACCAGCATGTTTTATTTGATGGAATAGTTGACCAGGGCAGAAGTCGGTCACTGATAAGGTTTAATAA